>PVIR01030671.1:0-20071 GCA_004026965.1 Petromus typicus | reverse complement strand
TTGGATTTATGACTTACTTAGTTTGATTTATGGATGTCTGCTCTGCCCTTCAGGATCAACTACTGGGTTTATTGCAGACCATCGGCCACACCCCAAGGGATCTTAAACTACAAGGATTACTGACTAAGATTATTGTCCTTAAGACTTACTCAGATTTAAGGATGTCTCCTGGGCCCTATGTAATCTTCAATTACAGGGATTATTGTGGGACTGCCCTGTTTTATGCATGCTAGCATTATGGGTTGAAGGCTTGGTACCAAATAAAGGTGCAGCAAACTTGGGTTATGGGGTCTTCTGTTTCCTCTTCTGCTGCTGTGGTATTTAGCTTTTGCTGGCACTGCTCAGAGTAGCAAGAGTTGAGCTCAGGCTCCATCTTTTTCTCAAAGTTCCAACTTTGTTGTTAGTTGGTTGTTAATCCTTTTGCTGTGGGGCTCTGACTGGAGTCTGCTATGAGGATACTGGCTTCATCCTCTTCCTGGGACTCCACAGACTGTATTTGACCATATTCCTCAGTTCCTCAAGTTGACCATATTCCTCAAGTTCACTAACCTGATGAGGGGCATAGGAAGTTAATAGTGGATGTTTGTGTCACAGAGCTAGAATAGTATATTCAAAAGCTATTAGGGTTCCAATGATAATATTTAATGGGTGAAACAAGCTCACTGTTAAATTTTTTCTTCTGAGAATAAAACAAAATGATAAACACCATAATGAATGCCTCAGTATTAGTAACAATACAGAGTTGTAGGGGCTTAGTAAACTAGAAACTCCTTCACATTTTAGGAGTGGCTACCGTTTGTTGCTCCAACTCTTTGTTGCTCTGAGGGAATAAGTGTCCAGGCTTTACTCAAGCATTTCTAGATTTAGCTTCTTTATTGAATTTGATACATATAATTTTGGCTTTTCTTACTCTTTAAGGTCACATGTACTATGATCAACTAGAGTAGGCCCACATGTCCTGACAGCCACATGAACAGTGTAAGGTTTCTTTACAGCAATTGTCAGTCCCCAAGAGTAAGGGTAGAGGTAATTTAGTATATTGGCCTGGATTGTTTTGTTTTGTTGCTAGGACAAAATGTCTGACTCACACAACTTAAAGGAAGAGATTATTTATACTGGCTCATGATTTTAGAGGGTTTAGTCCATGGTTGGGTAGCTCCAAAGCTGGAATATCATGGCAGAAGGACATAGTGCAGATAAGCTGCTTATTTTGTGGTGCTGAGAAATAAAGCTCAGGGAAAAAGTACAGAGAGAAAGAGGCCAGATATACTAGTCTTCAAGAGCATACATAACATTTCCTTCAACTAGGCCCCATCTCCTAATAGTTCATTCCACTCTGAATTCATATTCATTGATGGCTCCCTTACAACCCAACTACCTCTCTCAGAGTCTCTTAATCCAATCAGATGACTATAAATATTAACTGACACAGATGATAACTTGGAAGCAGGGAGATCAGGAAAACATAATGGTGATGGAGGGTAAGGGAGAGTGTCTGCAAAAGTCTCATTTCAGAAGCTTCGTGATTAAGTTTCTGGTTGGCGTGTGGCTCAGACAGATCATTATCTACAGGAACCACAGCCTGGATGTTGGCTGACAAATGCAGAACTGGCGAGCTTCTCCAACTGGGACCTGGTTCCACTTCCCCTTTCTAATGTTATTCTTCTATTCAATCCCCTTCTAGCCTGGCTGAGCCACTTTGGTCTGGCCACTTGGTATGCTTATTGCTGAGCATTCCTTCTTTCATGCTGTTCTTCTCTTTTTCCTGTCAGCCTCCTGAAATCCAGTTTCTTTTTTAAAGTTGAGCAAATAGACCTCTCCGTGCTCTGTCACTCAGGCATCAGTACAAACTGGGACATTCTCTCTCTCTGAGTTGTGAGCTCTGTCATAGACTGAATTGAGCAGAATTACATCCATTTCACATAGCTAGATTCCAGTTTGCTTAATTTCTCCCTAAGCTAGTTTTTTAAAATTGTTGTTGTTATTTTCATTTTGTTCTTTTGAGACAAAGTCTCACTATGTAGTTCAGGCTGGCCTTGAACTCACTATGTTGCCCTGGCTGGCCTCACACTCATGGCAACCCCCCCTGCCTCAGCCTCCCAGATCTGGAATTATAGGAATGTGCCACCACATCTGGATCCTTAACCTTTTAAAAATATAACCATACTTAATTGGTTATAAGGCATAATTTTAATACAACTATATTTAGTTGATTGTATGTTTTTACATTTTAGTTGTTAATTTTGATATTTTATTCTATATTTTTCAATGGCTTGCTTATTCTATTATTTTTTGTTTGATTTTAAGTTTGAACATTAATGGCTTCAGACTTTTAGAAAGGAACTTGTCTCATGTTCCTTTCCCAGAACCATCATCACCATACTCCACACTTTGCCCTCTCCCATCTTCCCAACAGATGTGTATTACGACTTCCAGTTAGCTAATGCTCATTTTTTTAAGCCAATAAAATATTTTAATTGAGTCATGGAATAGTCTGGATACTTTGTTTTACCCTGAGTCCATACTTACTACTCCCAATTATGTACGAATCTCTGTAAACACTCTAATAGAAAGAAAAATCTTTCAATATATCTAAAGATATTTAAATAATTTTTTTCTTGGAAGCAGTGTTCCTGAAAGCCATTGTCTTTTGGCTTCAGTCCACTGACAACTCTTTAGGTAGCTACACAGTGATCATACTAAGATAACTTTCATTACCCTGTTCTGCCCTGACCTGGATTCTACATAGTTTTCTCTTTTGGTTTGGTCCTTTGTTTTGCCTAGAAGCTACATACTGTAATAGCTTCCTAAGGAAGATATAAGGGATTTCCAATTACTTATCGGATTATTTGCATGGGTTTAGAATTCTAGACTGGAAATCATTTTTATGCAGAATTTAAAAACATTGTTCAATTTTATTTTAACTTCCAGTGTTTAGAAAAATCAGGTGTCATTTTAATTTCTAATTCTTATTCTGACCTCTCCCTTGCTAACTCTGAAAGCTTTTAAAGATGATTGTTGTCTAATTTTCCCGGAATTTCATAATGTGTCTTTTTTCATTTATTATGTTACAATTTGATGTACACTTACAGTCTGGAAAATTTGGTCTTTGTTGAACATTTTTTATTCCTGTCATCATTTTCCTCTTCTCTTCTTTTCTGTAACTTCTTTTATTTGGATGATTGACCTTTGAAACTAATTTCAAGTTTCATTTTTCTCATTTTCTGCCTCATTTAATTTTGTTCTGTTTTCTAGGATATTGTTTCCACTTTGCCTTCCCATCCTACTATTGGACTTTAAAAATGTCTCCTATCATTTTATTTTGTCTCTTCTTTTTCTCTGTGTGTTCATTTTCTTCAGCAGCATCTTGCTTAAAGCATACAAATGTGAAATCTTTTCTGAGGTTGTCTGGATATATTAATTACCCCTTTTAAGAGTTTTTTCTAGCTCCCCGCACTGTCTCTTGTTCTTACAAGTCTCTGATTATCTTCCTTTCATGTTAAAAGCTACCTGTAAATATCTTTGATTTTGCAGTTGAATTTTCCTATTTAAGAGTAAGGTCTTTCAAAGATGACTAGAAGCTCCATGGGCTACTTACAATGACTATTAATATCTTTAAGTCTTTTGTATTAAATGATCTTTTGTTTTTGAGGGACTCACTTATCTATTTATTTTAAAACATACATTAATATCTAGTGACTTTGGACACCAACTGTGACTGGTGGATTTGATAGGAAAGCTTTCACATAACTCCATTATCAGAACTGTCAGCTCTGAGCCCAGCTGTGGTTGCTGTGCTTGAGTCCAGATCTCTGGAATGTGGCAGGTAAGGAGGGATAGCCATATGTGATCTGCAATAAGGAAGGAGTCAGGTTGCTACTTAGGTCAGCAACCAACCAGTTGAGAACAACCCTGCTTTCAACTGTACCTGCTCCACTGAGTGTTTTGAAAGTATTCAGAACCTCCAATACCCTGAGTATATTTTTTGTATAATATATTCTCAAAATATATTGGTTTTGCAAAATGAGTTAACTTGCTCCTGGGTGTCTGTCACTTCCAATTCACTTTTCAACTCTGATCTGGTCTGCCACATCAGGTATTAGTCATATAAAACGTATGCTGCTGTCATTTTGCTATGGTCTAAATGCTAGTGTCTTTCCAAAATTCAAGTTTTGGAATTGAACACCCACTACTAAGAGATGGGACCTTTTGGGAGTAATTAAGTTATGGGGGTTTCAACCTCATGAATGGGGTTCATGCCCTTATAAAAAGGGTGTCAAGGGAGCTCCTTTGCCTCTTCTTCAATGAGAGAAAGGAGTAAGATGGTGCATAAAGCAGAGAAAGCCCTCTCCAGGCCTTGAATCTATCACCTTGATCATAGACTTCCCAGCCTGAATTGTGAGAGAAATTTATTTTGCCAATCAGTTACACCATCTAAAATATTTTGTTGCAGTAGCTTAAATGGGCTAAGATATATCTCTTCTTTTCCTTTCATCATTTTTTTTTCTTTTAATAAGTTCTCTGGGGCCGGGGATTTAGCTCAGTGGTTCCAGTGCCTGCCTTGCAAGGCAAGGGCCCTGATTCAATCCTTGGTAACCACATACAATAATGCTGGGCATGATGGCTCATGCCTGTAATCCCAACACTTGAGAGGCAGAGGCAGGAGGGTTGCTGTGAGTTCCAGGCTTGCCTGGGCTACATACTGAGTTCAGGATCAGCCTAAACTACAAAGTGAGACCCTGTCTCAAAAAAAAAAGTTCTCTGTACTTTTTAAAGTCGACTTCAGAAAGGAGTGAATGTGCTTAGATTATTGTATTTAACCAGAAGCTTCATTTTCCTCAAGTCTTCCGAAGAGAATCCAGCCGAGATTAGTTTGAATTTTTGTTTTTCTTTTTTAGATTTGTAGAACATATTTGTCTCTACTTATTAATTTTGCATTTATTTATACACTATTACAATTTTCTAACAGTCATGTGCATGTAGATGGTCTTAATCACTTTCTTCACTGCTGGACACAATACTCAACACCCATGTCTTCAAGGTGAAGAGCTTTATTTTGACTTACAGTTAAAGAAGTTTTAATCTATCAGTTTTGTCAGCTGTTCAAGACAGAAACTGCATTGTGAAAGGGGCTACTGTAGAGAAAACTACTATTATAGAGGCCAGAAAGCAGAAAGGGGAGGGGACGCTAACAAGCGAGATACACCTTCCAGGCCACCAGCCAGTGAGCCTGTCTTCCTACCGGATCCCACTCAACCGCACACTCAGTCACCATGCGCCCATGAACCAATCAGCTTTGCAGAGCCCTACCTCTGAATACGTGAGGCTGTGGGGGGATATGGGATAAGTCGTATTTAAACTTTAAGAGATATCTTGCCTCCTTCACAAAAATATAGATACTGTCTTTTATGATTAAATATTAACCCATTTATTCCAAAGATGGATTTTTTTAAAATTTTTGAAATTACCTAGAAAAATTCAAGGAAGATGAATTTGAGGAGAACATATTTCATTATGTTCCATTATTATGGGAAATCGAAAACAGGATCACTAGCCAGTAAAGAGCTAATTGACTGCAGTGGCTTCTTTTTTAGATGTTTAGGAAGGCTTTTGTCTCATAGGTAAAAAAATTTTTAAACTAAATTAAGATTATGATTTAAAGAACAGGTGTGGTGGCATCAGGCCTCTAATCTCAGTACATGGGAAGCAGAGATGAGAGGATTACCAAAAGTTCAAAGCCAGTTTGAGCTGCAGAGTGAGTTCAAGGTTGGCCTGATCTACACAGCATGTGCCTATCTCAAAAACAAAAATTGAAAGGCTTAGTTGGGCATGGTGGTACCCAACTATAATCTTAGTGCTCTGGGAGACTGAGACAGGAGGATTGCAAGTTTAAGCCCAATCTGAGCAACTTAGCAAATTAGTGAGATTCTGTCAATACTATTATTACTACTATTACTACTACTACTAATAATAATAATCTGGGATGTAGCTCAGTGTGAAGACCCTGGGTTCAATGCCTAGTACCACAAAAAGAAAAAAGAAAAAGTTGACAAACCTGGTGTAGCAGTTCAGACAGGTTATAAATTGAGTTCATGGCTGCTTCAGTCAATATATGTCTTACCAGGAAGGCTAGTCTACAAATCAAATACTTTAGGTCATATATTTAGTAAGAGGGGTATCTTTAAATAAAGCAGATGATCAACTTTATATTAAAATTTAGATTTCCAGATACATTTTTGTTGTTAAGAAACTCTTAACCTCATACCCTCTATGTCAGAACTGATTACAGAAAGTACTTAAGCCTTTGAGAGGAGATAACATGTTTTATCTAATTGGAGAATTATTTTTTATTTTTGTAGTGCTGTATAACCACTCCTAAGTGTACAGGCTTTAAACACTAACACTTATTATTATCCACTTTTTTGTGAAGTTCTATTGTTTTATCTGAACTGATTCATACAACTACATTCAAGTGTTAGGTCAGCTGGGTGCTGGGTGCCTAGGCTATGTAGGCCTTTTCCCTTCAAAATCCCTGGGCTTCTTCACAGTAGATTGGCCTTGGATTTGCAAGAGAGCAGGTTACAGTGCTCAACCATTTATATCAACTTTGCATCACATTTGCTGGTGTCTCACTGGCCTAAAAAAGTTACATGGCCACTAAGGTCAGTTAAGGTGGGAGGGGATTAGTAAGGATGTGGATATTGACAATCACGATTCAGTGGAGGTCATACTGGGCACAGACTAAGTGTGTTTGTTATAGTTTAAGTGTCACTAGGTCACTATAAATCTCCCAGTTCATATATGTAATATAAAAGCCATACCTTGCCATTGGCTACTCCTTGATTTTACTGTGATGGAGAAGACCGAGATAGGGCCTTCAAATCTCAACACACTTAGAACAGCTGAGCTTAGACCAAAAACAGGCAGCTCATTTACAATTTGCCAGTCATTCCTCTCAGCATGAGGTAACACAGTGTGTACAGGCTACCTCTAGAGCAGTTTGGGGAATCGGACGCTTTGGACATGGACAACCATCTGGCCCCGATTCCAATACCTCTCTCTCAGTCCTACACAGCATTGTATGGAGCCACAGCAGGGAAAGGGGCATGGCTGGAAGAGTCTGGACAAGGGCCTTTTAGTGTTAGCCCTTGGCTAACTAGCTCCTGGTCCAAAGGAAGTCCGGACTAAGTAAGTTTTTAGCTATTATTTTACACCTGCACCACCAGCCTATAATCAAAGCAATTTTTCTAATCCAATTTTGTCACATGATCATTATTGAGTGACCTGAATTTTTACAACTCTTCTGTAAGCTTTGTGAAAGCTGATATTTTCATTATTTTGACCACTGTTCTGTCTGCCTTAGTGCCTAAATAATGCCTTATGCCTGAGGCATGTGAGATATGACTCCAGTACGAGATGAAGGTAAATCTATGGTAGATAGGTATTTGGGGGGCTATTATAATTCTGATATGTAGAACTAGTTACATTTGAGCTACTCCAAAGCTGCGTGTGACTAGTGATTGCTACATTTACCAGCACAGTTCCAGACATTCATGAAAGAGTTAGGAATGTTTGTAAACAGTCTTGCACTGCACATGCGATAGCCTCAAGATGCCTCATTATGAATATGCAAATATTCCAAACTCCAAAAACTCTGAAAAATGTCTCCTCCTAAGTGTTTTAGATATAGGATATTCAATCTGTATTTAATATAATTAACTTTACTAATTAGAACTCAATTTGAACATCTATTGATTTAGTTAGCAAAGTGTTTTAATGTGCTAAAGACCTTAAAATAACTATCTAGAATAATGACTTTTTGATGAAATGTTTAGGTGATGGAAAACAGGTGAATTCCTGACCAGCACAATTAACCATCTCTAGTGTGAGAGAAAGTGAAATACATATTGTGTGTGACGATCTACACAATTGAAAAAGAAATTTGATATTAACTTTACTTGGGAAATAGTTCTGAAGAGCTCTGAGAATAGGGAGATCTTTAAATTTGATATACATTGTTCCAAAACTATGTGTATCATGCCTATATACAAAGGGTGAATATTATAAACCAAATTGTCTTGAGTATCTTGCTAAAGCTCTTTCTCATTATTCTTAAATTTTTAAAAATTTGATAGCACCAGGGAGCCAGAAGCAGCAGGGCCTATGCTGGAAAGGCAGAGTCAACTTTTGAGATACTCACTTGAATTTTGTTTGTTGAACATCCCTCTCCTGAATTCTAATTAGGTAACTAAACCCCTAGTATTTTCTGCCTGAGGGATTTTTGCAAGACCAAAAAGCAGAAGCTGCTTGAAGTCAGTGCCTTTAAAAAAAAATACAACGTGCCAAACTTCTTGAAAAGATGATGCAAGAACCCCAGAGGTGAGGGGAGAACAGGGAGTACTGAGGAAACGGCATGTGTCTGAGGCTGGGAGGCAGGAGAAGGTGGTGGGGTGATGAATGCAGAGGAAGGATGGGAGCAGTGCTTTGTGGTTGTGTCCCAGGGAGCCTGTCGGGCCAGGCTAAAAGCTTAGGGAGTTGGACCGGCCACAGGAGGGCTCCAAGCCTCATCAAAGGTGTGCAGGTCTTGGTGAAATCCGATGAGGATAGACAACTAGAGAGACATTTGGGAAGCTTTGGTGGCGGATGAATTGCCTAAAATTCTGACCCAACTGTGGCGTGACGATAAGGGTGAGGAAGTCCTAATAATTATAAGGCTGAATGACAGCTCTGTGGCGTGACAATAAGGGTGAGGAAGTCCTAATAATTATAAGGCTGAATGACAGCTCTGCCAGTGGAACACTGTGCTTATTTCTTCACATTAGAGTTTGGACTGAGTTATCCCATTACAATGGCTTTCTAGACACAAAGAGGTTGAGCCTTGAAAACTGAAAGATGTCTTATGTTATTATCCCCTAGTCTAGTAGATAAGAAAGGAATCAAAAGCCAGTTGCCAGTTACTAAAATGAACTTAGTGCTGATTTGAGACACAAGGAGCTTGATTTTCAACCCATAGTTTCACTGTGGGAAAGTCCTGTTACTTTTCTGGACCTTGTTTGCTGTCCATCTTTGATTGTGAAGTGTGTTTACTCACCAGTAGCCATCCTATGTGAAAATATCATGATGGTGTGTGAGTCATCCCATAAGTCCATGGATGGACAGAAGCATTCTGTGCAGAGGAGGAAAATCCATATCTGGAAAAAGTGTATATTCCCATGAGGGCAAAGTGCTATTCTTTCCATCATGCTGTAGGCTGGTCACTCCAGGATATTGTGCTACATCAGGAACTCCGCTGCTAGTTGTCTCTGCTGGTCTCTGCTGCTAGCAGATTGAACATTCAG
The DNA here is from genome assembly GCA_004026965.1 of Petromus typicus. Classification (NCBI taxonomy): domain Eukaryota; kingdom Metazoa; phylum Chordata; class Mammalia; order Rodentia; family Petromuridae; genus Petromus; species Petromus typicus. The sequence continues at coordinate 10,733 of PVIR01030671.1, read as the reverse complement.
TAGTAGCTGTGGCCAGGCCAGCTTTGGGGAGTGGGAGTTCACACTGAAGAGTCCATGCAGAGTCTCCATCCCTGCAATCATGGCCATTTTATTCATGATGAAAGACATACTGGCAGGGGGCTGAGGGAAGATGTTGACTGCCATCCAGAGACTGGGTAATCTTGATAAAATTCTCTTCTGCTGAGGTCACCTCTGGTGAGCATTTACTGGAACACAAATATCTTCATTCACCTGTATGGAAATGTCTATTCAATACCTTTTTCCAAAATACGTTTGTCACTGATTTTCCAGTCATCTTCCTTGCAACTCCTTGACTAGCCAGATCAATTACTGTTTGTAGCCCGTGAGTCCCACATCTCACCATTTTTTCCCATGCAAACTGTAGCATCAGGTACACTGCCTGAAGTTGTACCCACTATGAAGACTTCCCCTCACCACTGTACTTCATGGATGTCCTGGAAAGAAGCAAATAACTACAGTTGTACACTTTTAGGTGCTGCCCGCATAATGTGCAGAAACATCTGTTTACCAGTCCTCTCTCCCTCTGTGCACTGATCTTAGGATACACCCCGCAGGCCAAAGGTGTATGCTTGCAGACAGAAAGCAGTATAGCAGCAGTAGGAATCATGGGTACTTGGGCACTTCTTCATTTCACTCACTTGTACCTTCAGGAATTGCTTTGGGCCTCAGCATGGATAAGCCATTTCTATCTGATGAGGGATTATGGCCATGCACATACAACTTTATGATTTGGTGGGTCAGATAGGACCCAGTTCATGATGGGTTTCTCAGGTCACAAGGTAACCTGGTGTTCCATGGTCAAATATTCGGTTTCTTCTAAGGTCCCCAGGCAGGTAGATGCTGTTTCTCAAAGGGAAAGTAGTTGTCTGAAGGTGGTAGTAGAGCCTTGCTCCACAATGCTGAGGGGCTCTGCTTCACCTATGAGAACGAGACTCCAAACAATATCCTGATCTGCCACTGACAACTCAAGTACCATTGAATGTGCTGTATTTTATGGCCTAAGTGTCAGATTAATCTGCACAGCATCCTGTTCCGGAGCCTTCATTTATCCAGTCCACTCAAAACCAGCGCCAGTATGATATTTTGTAGAAGAGAAAGATGACCAAGATACTTGCTAACTACATTACAGCAGAGGTAGAGTTCATATGTTCTAAAGTAGGACAATAAAGGGGCCGGAGATATAGCTCAGTGGTTCTGGCGCCTGTCTTGTAAGCGCAAGGACCCAGGTTTGATTCCCGGTTAACCACATACAATACTGGGCATAGAGACTCATGCCCAGCAGCAATCAGTACCACATACCACAGTGCCAGGCATGGTGGCTCATGCCTGTAATCCCAGCACTCAGGAGGCAGAGGCAAGAGGATTGCTATGATGTGAGTTTGAGGCTGAGCTCTTGGCCAGCATGAACTACAAAGTGAGACCCTGTCTCAAAAAAAAAAAAAAAAAAAAGTAGGACAGTAAAGATGTATTTCTGGCCTTGCCTGCTGAAAGCCAATTACTTTTGGTTGGCCTTATGGATAGGTATGGAGGAAAAAAATCATTGCCAAATAAATAGTTATATCCCAGGCACCAGGAAATGTTTTCATCTGCTCAAACAAGGAAACCATACCTGGCATAGTAGCTGCAAGTGGGATCATCATTGATTGCACTTACCATAATCTACCTTCACTCTCCAGGGTTGATTTGTCTTCTGCATGGGCCAAATAGGAAAGTTAAATAAGGATGGAGTGGAAGCCACTGCTTCTATGTCTCTTCAATCCTTGATGGGGAGACTAATCTCTATAATCCCTCCAGGGAAAGGATACTGTTTTTGATTTATAATTTTCCCTGGTAGAGGAAATTCTAATAGTTTCCATTTGACCTCTATCACCATAATAGCCCTCATACCATAAGTCACCGACAGGGCAATTTTGGCATGTACCAAGTATCTCTATTCTAGCTGTGCAACTAGAAAAATAATTACAGGATAGATTTAGGATCATACTGGATCCACTATGAGTGAGCCTTGGCTAAATTCTTCCATTGATCACTTTACCTCCAAAGACTTCTACTTTTACTTCACGGCCACGTTGATGTTTTGGACCTCCTGTAATCAGTGTTAGTTCAGAACCAGTGTCCTGTATTTTCTGAAATACATAATCATTTCCTTTTCCTCAATGACTATTTACCTGGTAAAAGGTCATAGTGTTGTATTTTCTCCTTTTCCATTAATGTTTAATGCTATCACTAAATTCCTGTGCTTCACAAGTGGCAGCTGAGGAAATCATATGGATCTATGTAGTATATTTATAGAGCTCACACCACAAACTGGAAGAAGAAACCATGGCAATTTTAGGCCTCATCAACTTAGAGAACCAACTCTAGATAAGAACTGCTATAAATCTGATGGTGTAGAACCCACTTCTGGTGCCAAAATCTGTTAGTTAGGGTTCTCTAACTAACAAAGAAACAGGACCAGTGCTGAATATATGTATAATTACTTGAGGGAATTTATTAGGTAGGCTTACAGAATCTGAGGTAGGAGAGTCCATGGTAGATGATGTGGAAGAAAGGCGGGAAAGTCTGCAATGGTCACCTCCACACTGGAGAGCCAGATGAACTAGCACAATGGTGACAAACCTTTTAGAGCTTCCACTAGAAAACAGCCCCCTGCAGCAAGCATGCCATCGGTTTGCTACCACTGAACCTCCAAGATCAAGTCCAAAAAGATTCAAGCTACAGACTAACAATGATCAAGGGTATAGCACTACTCCAAGGTCAAGGGCTTGGGACCTCACTGTAGAGCTGTCTGTGCAAGAAGCTGTCTGCGTTAGAAGGCTGAAGACAGTGAAGGCCAATATCCACAGGCAGTGGCAATAACAAGAGCTCGTCCAAAATGGGAGTATGTTTTGCTTTTTGCTTTTATCTCAGGCTATAAGCCTACTGGTTGGTGCCATCCACATTTGGGATGTGACTTACTGCGTTGGTTTGCTGGCCTATATGTCAATCATCCGCACATGCATGGAAATGTCCTTCACTAATGTAAGTTTTTCCTTCATTCATTCAAGTTGACATACCATAATTAACAGTCACAACCTGGGTGACACCCCTGATCTCCAATTCTCCATATTTCTGTCTGCCTACTTCTTTTTGCAACCCAAGATCCTAACTCAAACTATGTTTTTGGTCCCTTCAGCTGCCCTCCCACCCCCAGTTCCCTATCATTTGTCTCTCTCTTAGAAGCACCCCATTCTCTCTTAGAAGCACCCCCAGAGCCAAAGGATCAAGTATTCAGTGGCTCAGGTGACAAACCTGCTGTCAGGTTACAGATATTGTTTCCTGAAAGAGCACACTACAGTGTCAGTGGAGCCTCCAGCTGCCTGCAGTGCCCTGTCTTCACCCAGCTGTCCCACAGGAGGTGAGAATAACCAGAATCCACCTCTGCTACCAGTGCCACCTGGAAACATGGCCTTGAGCCTCTGGCCCCTTCTGCTGCTGCTGCTGTCCTGCACGGGTGAGAGGAACAGCAAACAGGGCTGCGGCTGAAGGGGAGGGTTGCTGGGAAGGAGATGTAAGAATGTGGAGCTAATGGTTAGAAAAAGCTGAAGGACAGGCAGGGAGCAGAGACCGATGCTACAGGTGTTAGTGAGGATTAAGACAACAGGCCATGGTTTACCACAGGCCAGTGAAAAGGTTCGGCTCAACCTGCCTTCCTTCCCCTCAGATGCAGAGGGAACTGTGCTCTCGAGGAAGGCTGTCTTTGGGCTCTAGGTTCTTCCCTTCAGTGATCCCTGGGTTTCTTCTCTTACAGTGACTTTGGCCCCTCCACGGCCTCAGTCCCTGGACCCTGATCTCTCCTTCCTGAAGTCATTCCTCTCCGCCCTGGACCAGGCCCCCCAGGGTTCCTTCAGCCGCTCACGGTTCTCTGCATTCCTGATCAACATTTCCTCTTCTTTTGAGCATGGCAGAATGGGGGAGGGACCAGTGGGAGAGCCCCCACCTCTTCAGCCCCCTGCCCTGCGTCTCCATGATTTCTTAGTGACACTGAGAGGTAGCCCAGACTGGGAGCCAATGTTAGGGCTCCTGGGGGATGTGCTGGCTCTGCTGGGACAGGAGCAGACCCCACGGGACTTCCTGGTACACCAAGCAGGTGTTCTGGGAGGACTGGTGGAGGTGCTGTTGGGAGCCTTAGTTCCTGGGGGGCCCCCTTCCCCCACGAGGCCACCATGTATCCGTGACGGGCCTTCTGACTGCGTCCTGGTTGCTGACTGGTTGCCTTCTCTGCTGCTGCTGTTAGAGGGCACCCGCTGGCAGGCTCTGGTGCAGGTGCAGCCTAGCGTGGATGCCACCAATGCCACAGGTCTGGAGGGTAGGGAGCCAGTGCCTCACCTTCTACAGGGTCTGTTGGGCCTGCTCACCCCTCCAGGGGAGCTGGGCTCTGGGGATGCTCTTTGGGGTGGTCTGCTGCGCACAGTGGGGGCCCCCCTCTATACTGCCTTCCAGGAGGGGCTGCTCCGTGTCACACACTCCCTGCAGGAGGAGGTCTTCTCCATTATGGGTCAGCCAGAGCCTGATGCCAATGGGCAGTGCCACGGAGGTGAGTGATTCTGGGGCTGGGGCTGGGAAGTGGCCCGGCCAGAAGGGTGAGGCTGGGTAGTCCCCGCTTGCTCTTTCTCTCCTAGGTAACCTTCAACAACTGCTTTTATGGTAAGTTGCAAGAGATCAGTTCTGAGAATTTGGGCCCAGAGATCTGGAGGTGGGGAGCTGAGGGCATTGGCCCCCGGAGCTGAGAAAGCTGAGAAGAGGAGCGTGGTTAGGGGTTTTGGAGTGTGACTTCGTGGGTCGGTTTCCTGGCTTCTCCTCTTCCTAGCCCTATGGCCTTAGACATGCTTCCTATTCTCTGTCCCAGTTCCCTTCAGTTGTGAATTAAGGATGGTAATATTAACTACTGTTGAGTTGTAAGGGATTAAATGAGTTGATACTGTACAAATAAACTCATTAGAGCCTGTCACATGGTGCTTAGTAGATATTAGCCAATAAAAGATGAGGTATGGGAAAAAACCAGTAAAATGGAACTCTTCCATCCTCTTACTAATTCAGTGCAGCAATGCCACAGCACAGACATACTCAATTTCCAGGCAGATTTCCTGATATGAGGCCAAACAAGGGTTATGTTTAAGCTATCTAAAACCAGATGGGAAAAGGGAGAAATGAGACAGTAAGGTGGACAGAGGGGGGCAGCAAGGGCTCCAGCTGAGGCCGCTGCTGGTCATTTTTGAGCCTTGGTAGGACACATCTCTTCCCATTATCCTGTCTCATCATTTATACCAGTAACACCTACCCTCTCAGGAGCCTCACTTGGAAAAGCCTACACTTGCCCTGTGTGCTGCAGAGCTCTTACCAGGTCAGTCTTCTCCTGCAGGAAGCGTGAACTAACTAGATCCTTCCTGTTCCTACCTCTACACCCAGGGGCGTCCGGCACAATCTTTCCTGGGATGCGCAGGCACTGGGCTTTCTGTCTGGAGCGCCGCCCCCACCTCCTGCTCTCCTTCACTGCCTGAGCACTGGTGTGCCTCTGCCCAGGGCTTCCCAGCCCTCAGCCTACATAAGTCCTCGCCAACGGAGAGCCATCTCTTTGGAGGCCCTCTGCAAGAACTACTCAGGCCCAGCGCCACCCTACAGCATCTCTAACTTCTCCGTCCACTTGATCTGCCAGCACGCCAAGCCTGCCACCCCACAACCCCCTCCCAGCACTGCTGCCATCTGCCAGACCGCTGTGTGGTATGCAGTGTCATGGGCACCAGGTGCCCAGCGCTGGCTGCAAGCTTGCCATGACCAGTTTCCTGATCAGTTTCTGGATGCAGTCTGTAGCAACCTCTCCTTTTCGGCCCTGTCAGGCCCTAATCGTCGGCTGGTAAAGCAGCTCTGTGCTGGCCTTCTCCCACCACCTACCAACTGCCCTGATGGCCTGGCTCCTGTTCCCCTCACCCCAGAGACCTTTTGGGGATGCTTCTTAGAGAATGAGACTCTGTGGGCTGAGCAGCTGTGTGTAGAGGCGAGTCTGCAGGCTGTGCCCCCTAGCAACCAGGCATGGGTGCAGCACGTGTGCCGGGGCCCCACTCCAGATGCCACTGCCTTCCCACCCTGCCACGTTGGACCCTGTGGGGAACGCTGCCCAGATGGGGGCAGCTTCCTGCTGATGGTCTGTGCCAATGACACCATGTACAAGGCCCTGGTGCCCTTCTGGCCTTGGTTAGCAGGCCAGTGCAGGATAAGTCGTGGAGGGAATGATACTTGCTTCCTAGAAGGGCTTCTGGCCCCTCTTCTGCCTTCTCTGCCACCTCTTGGGCCTTCTCCACTCTGCCTGGCCCCTGCCCCCTTCCTGCTAGGTATGTTGTCCCAGTTGCCACGCTGCCAGTCCTTGGTGCCAGCCCTTGCCCACACTACACGCCTGCACTATTTGCTTCGCCTGCTGACCTTCCTTCTGGGCCCAGGGGCTGGAGGAGGGGAGGCCCAGGGGATGCTGGGTCAGGCGCTGCTGCTCTCCAGTCTCCCAGACAACTGCTCCTTCTGGGATGCCTTCCTGCCAGAGGGCCGGCGCAGTGTGCTGCGGACTGTCGGGGAGTTTCTGGAACAGGAAGAGCCCACTCCAGCAGTCTTTGAGCCCGCTGGCAGCCTCAGCTCTGGTATGAGCAAGATGGAGCTCCTGTCGTGCTTCAGTGTGAGTGATCGAGCTGGGCAGAAGCCCCGGAGCGGGGAGGGGCCTGCAGAGGAATGCTGTCCACACCAGGAGGCAGGAGTGTGGTTTCTACGGGGATATAAGCACAGCTTTAGGGCCTAACACACTTTGGTTCCCATTTCAATTCTGTGACCAGTCTTGTATAAGTTATTTAGCTTCTGTGGGCAACATGTTTTTCTTCTTAAGAGGTAAATAGTACCACTTCTGTAAGGCAGTTGTAAGAATTACAAGTATGTTATAAGAGATAACATATACGGTGGACTTAACCCAGGGCATGATACATAAACATGAAGTGAGTGATCTTCTTATTCGTATGCACTCTTGGATTGTCCCCTTTTCTGCTCCAGAAAGAAAGGGGATCAAGTTAGAGGGCTCAGATTCTCTCCCTGGAGGGCTGGCACAGTATCAGGAGGTGAGGCAGGAAGGAGAAAGGAAATGCTTCTGGGGACCACAAATCAGAAGACCTTAGTTAAGTTCAACTATGCCATAAATTAGTGTGCACTTTGGTAAGTGGTTTTTTGGGCCTTCATTTCCTTCTGTGCAGAGTGAAAGAGCTCCAGATTGTTGAATATCATAACTCAGTGGCTGAGTGTTAGGGCACTTGCTAGGTTCTGCTGGGCTTATACAGATTTTTTAATCCCTTGTTAGAACTCAATTTTTATAGCGTGGGGTTCACTGAAATGGAATCAGACAGGCACATTATTTTGATTCTGGTCTACACGCATTTATTGAGCCAGCTGGGGATCAGGCATGGAGAGGATTCGGGGTCTCCTGAGTGGAAGGGGCTTCACATCTGTGGAGATGCTCACACTAGCTTCTGGGAAGATGTATCCTCATGAGCGGAGCTGCAGAACCGGGGCGCCACAGCGAGATGGAGGAACAGCTCTCTACATCTTTTCTTTCTCCCCCACCAGCCTGTGCTATGGGATCTAGTCCAGAAGGAGCAGAGTGTTTGGGCCCTGAAGATTCTAATACAGGTACCAGGTGGGGGTTGCACAGGTGGTTGGGGTGACAGTCATGGCCTGGAGTTGTCTCTGCCCTGAGGGCATGCCCGCCATGACCTCCTGTTCCCAGGCATACCTGCACATGCCTCCAGAACACCTGCAGCAGCTGGTGCTGTCAGCGGAGACAGAGGCCGCGCAGGGCTTCCTAACACTCATGCATCGTTCCTGGGCCCAGCTGCAGGTGGGCACAAGGAAGAGGGACGCGAGGGTGGAGAAGGATCTCAGGAGCAAGAGCACCACAATGTATTCTCAGCACTCGCCTTTGTGGGAAGAGGAGCTCCAGGGAGGTAGCGGTGAGGGTACCGAGTGACTCCAGAGCTCACAGCCATTCCTGTGCCCCCACAGGTGCCACCATCCGAGGAGCAGGCCATGGGCCGCCTCACAGCCCTGCTCCTCCAGCGCTACCCACGCCTCACCTCCCAGCTCTTCATCGATCTGTCACCGCTCATCCCCTTCTTGGCCGTCTCTGACCTGATGCGCTTCCCACCATCACTGCTGGCTAATGACAGCGTGTAAGTGCCACGCCTCCGGTCCCGTTGGAGTTAGGATAGCCACCCAGCTTCAGGAGCCCCTTCCAGAGGTCCTCTCCATTAAGCCAGGAAGAGTCTCCTTCCTGGCCACGACAGCAGGGAGTCAAGGAACAGCTGGAACAGGGCAAAGAGTTAAAAGCCATTGTTCCCTCCAGCCTGGCTGCCATCCGGGATCACAGCTCAGGAATGAAGCCTGAACAGAAGGAGGCCCTGGCAAAGCGACTCTTGGCCCCTGAGCTATTTGGGGAAGTGCCTGCCTGGCCCCAGGAGCTGCTGTGGGCAGCGCTTCCCCTGCTCCCCCACCTCCCTCTGGAGAACTTCCTGCAGCTCAGCCCTCACCAGGTATGAGGCTCAACTTCTTCACTTGTCTGCTAGTGGCCTGATCCTAGCGGCCCTCCCTACAGGTACCCCACAGACTAAACAGGAGGTGGCCCTCTCCACCTCAGATCCAGGCCCTGGAGGACAGCTGGCCAGCGGCAGGTCTTGGGCCGGGGCATGCCCGGCATGTGCTGCGGAGCCTGGTAAACCAGAGTGTCGAGGATGGCGAGGAGCAGGTCCGCAGGTGAGTGGCCCTGGGGTCAATGATCAAAGCCTGGGTGGGAAAGATGAGAGACATAGGAAGGGCGACTATGGTGGACTGGTCTCCTAAGAAGGAAGAGATGTGCACCGATACTGCCTCTATCTTGTGGCTTGGGTAGTGGAATGTCTACTCCACATACCCACATAGTCCCCAGCAATACCAGCCTCAGTGGCCATGTGAAGGCCAGCTTCATGCCCTCCTCAGGCTTGGGTCCCTTGCCTGTTTCCTGACCCCTGAGGAGCTACAAAGCCTGGTGCCTCTGAATGACCCTATGGGGTCCGTGGAACAGGGGCTGCTGGAGTGTGCGGCGAGCGGGAACCTTAGTCCAGAAGGACGGGTGAGTTCCTTGGCCCAGGCCTCAGGATCTCAGAATTCCCCTGGCACTGTGCAAGTGGCCGATCATATCAGCTAGGCTCTAGCCCAGGGATGCCAGAACCTAACCCACCTCTGCCACTTCCTTTCATTACTCTGTGGTCTTCCCACCTGTCGCCACCCCTTCCTGGCCCTGTTCCACCTGGTGTATACCCTTTGCTCTCTTGAGCCTAATGTGTTCTGTTTCTATTCCCAGTTCCATGTCCATGTCCAGGCCCTGGGAAGTCCAGGTGTGGGATTAGAGAGAAGGTCCAAGGTTCCACTGCCTTTCCCCCCTCAGTTCTTAACCATCTCTGGTTACAGGTTGCATATGAACTTCTGGGGGTGTTGCGCTCATCAGGAGGAACTGTGCTAAGCCCCCCAGAGCTTCGGGCCTGGGCCCCTCTCTTCCCCCAGTTGGGTCTCCGCTTCCTACAAGAGCTGTCCGAGCCCCAGCTTAGAGCTATGCTTCCTGCCCTTGAGGGAACCAGTGTTACACCTGCTCAGGTAAGCCTGTTTTACTCCTTGGCAGCTACTTCCTGGAGCCCCAGTCAAGACAGTCACATTTGGGGTATCACTCGCCCCTGCCTTTGCTAGGTGAGTGTAAGAGGCAAACCTTGTACCGATGAGGTCTCCCTTGTTCCCCTTCCTCAGATCAAGTGGGATCTGAGTCAGGCTGGTCAGTGGGGCTGTTGGGGAGCCCACTGTTCTGTTGGGGAGGGAGTTGGAGGCTGTGGAGGGTGAGCCCCCGGGACTGGTGTGGACCTGGCTGCTGGTCCTGAGAGCTGTTTCCTTTCCATCCCAGGCTGCCCTGCTGCTTGGACGGCTCCTCCCTAGACACGATGTGAGTAGTAGCAACTTTCCAATATCCCTGGGGGACTGAGACGCTGGCACTTGCAGCTGCCCTCTCCTGCTCCTCAGTTCCCCTGTTGCTCTGTGAACATTGCCTTTCCCACCACCTTGTCCCTCTTCTTCAGGCCTTTTGTTTCTCCTGCTTCTCAGCTGTCCTTGGAGGAACTCTGTTCCTTGCATTCTCTGCTGCCTGGCCTCAGCCCCCAGACACTCCAGGCCATCCCTAGGCGAGTTCTGGTTGGGGCCTGTTCCTGCCTGGTCCCTGAACTGTCGCGTCTCTCAGCCTGCCAGACTGCAGCACTATTGCAGACCTTTCGGGTATGAAAGGAGCAGGGAGGGTGAGACCATCAGGCGCTGCGTGGGAAGACAGCATCTTCCTCGTGGCCAGGGAAAGCCTCCCCATTGCCTTACACATACCCAGACACAAACACACACACCCATTTCTCATGCAGGTGAAAGATGGTGTTAAAAGTCCGGGTACAACAGGTGTTGGTGCAGCCGTGTGTGTCCCTGGCCAGGTAATGTGTGAGGCCTCCCAAGCAAGCTGCTCTCCATGTTCCCAGGCAGGTTTGTCAGGCTAGTGTGGCCTCATACACTCCCCTGCAGTGGCCCTGAATGTTCAGGTTAGCTCTGTGCCACCCAGAGATTAGGACCTCCCCTCAATTCCAGGTGCAGGA
>PVIR01030670.1:0-20089 GCA_004026965.1 Petromus typicus | reverse complement strand
CCCATCAGTTTCTTGTTTGGTCCCATGGGTTGACTCGGTTAGGTCTCATGGATTTGTAACTTTCCTTATTTTTCTCCAAGATATTCTTTAAAATGTTTTGGAGCATGGGTTTTGTATTTGTGAAGTTTTTCAGGTGTTCTTTGTCATGAAAGTATCTTATTTCCCCATCAATTTTGAAGGATAGTTTGGCAGGATACATGAGTCTGGGTTGGAAGTTGTTTTCCTTTAGGGCTTGGAAGACTTCACTCCAGGCTCTTCTTGCATTGAGTGTTTGAGTTGAGACGTTCACTGTGATCCTGATGGGCTTCCCTTGGAATGTAACTGTTTTCTTTTCTCTGGCTGCTTTCAGTATTTCATTCTTTTTTTGGATATTTGGGACTTTAATGTTGATATACCTAGGTGTAGATTTTTTTCATGTCAGGGGCATGTGGCATTCTGTATGCTTCATATATTTGTATGTCCAATTCTTGACCTTTTTCTGTGAAGTTTTCTGCCATTATCTCTGTGAATAGCTTTTTGATGTTTTTAGCATTGTCTCCTGCTTCCTCAGTGACTCCAATCCATCTTATGTTATTCTTCTTTGAATCATCTAGGAGCTGTTGGATTGACTTTTCATTATCGCTTGCTTTTTTCCATAGATTATGCCTTTCCAGTTCATTGGTTGAGACCCTGTCTTCTAGGTCTGAAATTCAGTCTTCCGTCAAATTCATTCTATTGCACAAGCTTTCATTTTCTTTCTTAATTTCCTGGGCTTCTGCTTGTAGGTGTTGAAAAGGTTCCATTGCTTTTGCTATCTTGGATTCTATCAACTCCATGATTTTTTCTTTAGCTTTATTAATCATCATGTTGACAGTGTCCAATATCTCTGCTTTCATCTCAGAGATCAATTCTGATTTCCATATTACTAGATCTGCTTTGGTTACCATTTCTGAGGACCCTGGAGACTGGGCTTCAAACTTCTCTATTTCCCTTCCCCCTGTGTTACCTTGAGATGAGGATCTTTGTATCTGAGACTTTGAGTGTTTCCTCATCTCTGGCCTGCCCTGTTTTCTGGTGATGTTTGTTGCAAGTCACTTTCCTCCTTATAGTTAGGAACCTTAAAATAGCAGTGTTTCCTGGGTTGTTCTTTACAGTCTGTATTGGAACCTAAAGAAAAACCCCTAGTTCTGGCACACCATATGAGGCACTCAAACAATACAATCAGAACACCTTCTCCTGTCTGCTTTAGAGACAGGAAGGCTCTGGTTCCTGAACTGCTACAATGGCACTGCCTATGGTTTCAATGGGCTGCCTGCTCAACAATACAGTCTCTGGGCTCACTGTGCAGTTGGCCTGCAGGCCAGTAGGCTGTAGGTCTGTGCAGCTGCAATGGTAGGGGCTGATGTTCCAACAAGTTCACCTACTCACCAGTACAAGGTAACTGGATGTGCTTCTGCAGTTGACGTGGAGAAAGTCCGGCTCTGACCTGCTAAACTCAGTCCCTGGGCACTCTTCTGGCATGGGCCTGGAGGCTAGTAAGCTCCAACCCCGGCACAGATTCAGTGGTGCAGTTGCCATTTCCTGAGCCGCTTTCTGCTAAACTCAGTCCCTGGAGGCCAGTAAGCTCCAATCCTGGTGCTGATTTGGTGCGCAGTCACTGTTTCCAAGCCATCCGCTGCTAAACTCAGTCCCTGGGCACTCTGCCGGTGTGGGCCTGAAGGCCAGTAAGCTCCAACCCCGCCACAGATTCAGTGATGCAGTCGTCATTTCCTCAGCGGCCTGCTACTAACCTCAGTCCCTTTGCACTCTTGATATTACAACTTTTCATCCTAGTTTTCGGGGGTTTGTTTTTGGTTTTTGGTTGGGGGTTTGTATTTTTCTTTTAGTTTTTTGAGACAGGGTCTCAACTTTGTAGTTCAGGCTGGCCCTGAGCTCACTATGTAGCCCAGGCTAGCCTTGAACTCACAACAATCCTCCTGCCTCTGCCTCCTGGGTGCTGGGATTACAGGCATGGGCAACCACACCTGGCTCATTCTACTTTACAAAACCTCCTTCAACCATTTTTTAATGACATATAAGCTGTAACCTGGCTAGGCTCACTTTCACAAGCCAACTTTAAGGTTTCTTCATTGATAGGTGCACTAATACCTCGATAGTTATGCATTTCTTAATCATATTGTGTGTGCAAACTGCCATATTTGCATCAGGTTCCTCTATACTTCAACATGTTACTGATGAAGTTTTTGAAGGTTATGTTCCTAACTCTATTTTTTCAATAGGCCCTGAAGTTTTTATTGCATGATTTCCATATTTTTTGGCAAACACACATCATGTTATAGCAGAGATAATTATATGATGAGTATGTATTGTTTCCACATAAAGTTTTTGGATAAAAATCACAAAATATATACAGGGCATTCAGCAGATTTCCAGAAGATGCAGGATAGTCTTCATTCTCTTCCTAAAGCTTGCATTTTTCTGTGATACTTGAGGAAACCAGTCATTTATTATAACACATACTGACAAATTATACAGAAAATACAAAAGAGTAGATAAAATGTTTTAAAAGTAGTACTTCAAAAGAAGTTTGAATTTATTTTTAAAAAAATCTCTGACCTATACTGCTCATATTTTCTCCCACTGGAAGACCTTGAGAGAAAAATTTGATAAACACTGTCCTCAACAATGTTAACAGTCCTGTGGCAGACACATGTACGGACTAGAGAGGGGAATAACCAAATTATTTTGATGGCTCTTTTGAGGTTACACCATATGGGGAAAAGGGTTAGACCTGGTAGGAGGTGACTGCACATAAAGAAATGCTGATGGATTCACAGCAGGAAGGTGGCAATGGAGATGGTGAAAAGGGTAACATATTTTCAAATAGAAGCAATAAAATTTCTTATGAATTCAGTGTGAGATATAAATAAATAAGGGATTATCACAAAGTTTTGGGTTTGAATGATGAAGTTTCACCAACACATACAATAAGGTTTCAGGTGAAGTCAACTGGGATGGAAGCATGAAAGCATCAGGATTCAGCTGTAGATATTCTGAATTTAGGATATCCGCTAGATGTTCGGGTAGTCACCATTATAAACAGGAACTGCTTTCCTCACTTAACACAGTGTTGTCACTGGTTTGTCAGAAATGGTTCTCTTCAGATTGAGATCAAGTCCTTTTACACCTATTTTCTTCACTTTTTGTTTTTTGGTTTTTTTGTGTCTTTTTTTTTAATCATGAATGGACATTGGGCTTTTTCTGTATCTACTGAGATGATCATTTGGTTTTTGCCCATGCTTCTATTTATGTAATATACTACACTTACGTATGTACATAAAACCATCCTTGCCTCCCTGGGATAAAGCCAGTCTAGTCATGAAGTATCATCTTTTTAATGATAAATTGCATTCTGTTTGCCAATATCTTTTTGAAGACTTTTTCATCTATGCTCTTTTTTTTTTAATTTGAATCTTTTTTTCCTTTTTTTTGAGACAAGGTCTCACTTTGTAGTTCAGGTTAGCCTTGAACTTGCTATTTAGCCCAAGCAAGCCTTGACCTCAGCAATCTTCCTGCCTCTGCCTTCTGAGTTCTAGGATTACAGGCATGAGTCAGCAAGCTCAGCCCTGTGGTGTGTGATACTGATTACTGGTGGGCATGAGTCACCATGCTCGTCATTGTGGTATGTGCTTACCAGGATAGAACTCGAATTCAGGACTTTGTGCTTTCAAAGCAGGCACCAGAACCAATGTGCTAAATCCCCAGTCCTTTAATTTATTTTTTTAATTGAAATCTTTATTGTTACATTACATATATGCATCATGATTGCACTCCATAATGGGGATTTGTACCAGTATAAGACATAATTCTATTTTTTTTCCCATAGTCCTACCCACACTACCACCCCCCTATATGCATAAAATTTGTTTCCTTTCTTTTTTGTTATAATCTCATTCCCTTCACCCTATTTTACTTTGAGTATTTTCTATTTCACAATATATAACATACAATTCTAGGACTCATTTACATCTTTATTTTCTCATACCAGAGAAAAGATGCAATATTTACCTATCCCCAGTCCTTTAATTTAAATCTTTATTGGAACATTATATATACACATCATGATCACACTCAATATTGAGAATTTGTACCAGTATATGACACAACTCAATTCTCATGTTTTCCCATCTCCATCCCTCAACGGGGTTAGTAATGAGGGACATCTATGTTCTTTAACAAGCTTGGCCTATAATTTTCTTTTAAATTCAGTACTTGTTTGCTCTTGAAATCAGGGTAAGGCTACCTTCCAAGAATAATTTTATGAGTAGTCCTTCCCTTTCACTTTTATTAAAGAGTTTGAGGGGTATGCACATTAGATCTTCCCTGAAGTTCTTGTAAAATCTATCAGATTCTGATGAGAAAAAATGAGAATTAATACCAGGCATAGTGACTCACACCTATAATCCTAGCACTTGGGATGCAGAGGCCAGAGAGTTCAGGTGCTGAGAGTTCAGGGCTAGCCTGGGCTACATAGCAAGTTTAGGGCCACCCTGAACTACAAAGTGAGACCCTGTCTCAAAGAACAATGAGAATTAAGTCATGTCATGTCCTGGTACAAACTGTTAATGTTGACTATGATCATTATGCATATATAAAATGTACCAATAAAATCAATTTTTTAAAATTCTTTCAAGCCAGGCATAGTGGCTCACACTTATAATCCCAGCACTTGAGAGGCAGAGACAGGAAGACTGCTATGAGATTAAGGCTAGCCAGGCTACATAGAGAGCTCAGGACCAGCCTGAAGTACAAAGCAAGACTCTGTCTCAAAAAACTAAAACTAAACTAAAATAAAATAAATCTGTCAGATCCTGGGATTCTCAAAGTCAATAGGCTTTTATTATTACTTCAATTTTCTTTCCATGTTGTTATGTTATTCCAAGTTTTTATGTCTTTTTGGTTTAGTTTTGGTAATTGGTATGTAGCCAACAATCTATCCACTTCTTCTGGATTGTCTAATTTATTGGAGTACTGATTTTCAAAGTAGTTGCTAATGATTTGCATTTTGGCAGTGTCTACTGTGATTTCACTTTTTCATTTCTAATTGCATTGATTTGAGCTTTGTCTTTCTTTTTTGGTAACATTCTTAAGGGTTTATCTATTTTGTTTATTTTTTCAAAGATTCAGCTTCTTGGTTCACTGATTCCTGGTATTTGTTTTTAGTCTCACGTTCATTAGTCACAAACTTCCCTCTTAGGACTGCTTTCATTGTGTCTTATAAGTTATAGTATGTCAAACTATATTATTGTTCTAGGAACTGTTTAATTCTTTCCTTTGATTTCTTCTGTGGCCCATTAACTATTCAAATGTGTATTGTCTAATCTTTATCATTTAATAAACTAGCCTCTACTAAGGTAATAATTTTATCATTAGCCCTTAAACATCAACAACAGTAGATCATCAACAGATCCATGCCTAAATTTGTTTTCTTATCCAAGAGTGAAATTGGTCTTTTTCTTTCTTTCTTTCTTTCTTTCTTTTTTTTTTTTTTTTAAGGTTTTTTATAACAGGGTCTCGCTTTGTGGTTCAGGCTGGCCCTGAGCTCAACCTCAAACTCACATCACAGCAATCCTCCTGCCTCTGCCTCCCGAGTGCTGGGATTACAGGTGTGAGCCACCATGCCCTGCACTGTGGTATGTGGTACTGGTTGCTGCTGGAGTGAGTCTCCACACCCAGTATTGTTATGTGGTTACCGGGGATTGAACCCGGGTCCTTGCGCTTGCAAGAGAGGCACTGAAACCACTGAGCTATATCCCCAGCCCTGAAATTAGTCTTTCTCCTGATAAGATTAGACAGAAAATAAGCAATGGGGCTACAGTAGTTTTCTGGAAAGGGAGGTGGCCTCACTATATGGAAAGGCTTTTGAAACTTACCCACAATCTTGGTGTTGGCAGGAACTGGCAAAAAAAATAGAATAGGAATCAATAAATTTGAGGTGATTAAAAGAACTGAGAGGTATTATGTACATGTACCAGTTACTCACAATGAATTTAATCATTATGTACTGCAACAGATACTGATAAAGATAATAAATTTTAAAATTGAGGGTGATTTTTGGAGTAGATATGACACATCCACTTTATCTAACATAAATTTAGAAGGAACAATGACACTCACCTGTCTACCATTTCTTTTGTATGAATCAATTTCTTAAGGAAAAGAGAAAAATAATAATGACTGAAAGAGTTAAGAACAATAATGAAATCATAAATAAAACTTATTTGATAGAGAATACTACTGCGCTAACATAGTAGAATACATGTTAAATTCTTTAGGTTCAGGCAAATGATAAAAACAGCTTCTGATAATGCCAAGTTTGTTTTGTGATGTGGGAATATCTCAACATTCCGTCTCTCTGTGCCCCAAAGTTATATGTTCTCTCTTACTGGGATAGATTTTAACAGAATTTACTTGTTAATCATTCAAAATAATGTCTACAAATAAGAGATGGGTAGAGTTTTTAGACTTGTCACAGACTTTTAACTCTGTGGTATAAAAATTCATAATTCTTGTCCTATCACTGCATGAACATGTAAATAATGTAACTGATGAACCCATTTCTTCAGAATTCAGACCCAAATCATACATTATCAACAATTAGATATTCCTCCCGGGCATTCCAAAGCAAATTGTCCTAAGTTTCCACTAAATTATTATTTTCTTTTGAAGCCAATATGATATAAAGAATATTAACTTCAAAGATCTTACTCTAAATCCTAGTTTCCCCTCCCTAGCCATATAGGCAAATCCAGATTCATTCAGGTGCCATGTATCCACTCAGATGTCAAGTTGAGAGACTATTATGATCAACATCTCAAATGATGCTGTCAGGTAACACACTGCTCTTCTTGCAATGGTTTGGATTTTAAATGTCCTCCAAAAGCTCATGTGTGTTCAAGGTTTGGTTCCTAATGCAGCAGAGTTCACTGTGGGGCCTTTGGGAGGCATTTAGATCATTAGATTAGCTCATTAGGCCTTTGAGTTCATTAGATTAATGACCTCACCTCATCAGGGGGCTAAATCATTTATTGATTCATACTTTACTAGGTTTTGGGAGAGAAGTCTTGTTAGCAAAGCAAGCTCTATCTCTTGCCTTTCTGCTCCTCTTGAGATGAGTTTTGTTCTTCTATGTGTTTTCCATATGATATTTTGCCTTGTTTCAAACCCAATCTTTAGTCCTTTAAGTGATTTCTCCCAGTTATTTTGTCACGCAAAAGCTCACTGACACATCACTCCACGGTCTCTCCTAGAATCACCTCAGTCACTTTCATGTTTCCAACAACTATCACAGAACTAATGATTTCTGTAACCCTACTCACAATACTCCAACACCACTCTCCTTACCTTTATACCTAAATATCAGCCAATTCAAATTTCATACAGATCACTCACATAGACACAGTCAAATGTGAACTTATTTCCCCTTCCACATCTACACAACTGCTTCTCTGCCTTAGTTTTTAGGTCTTTGTCACCCAAAGTAGAAAATGGGAGGCTTCCTGGGCCATTCTTCACCTCCTACTTCCATCCATCCAACACAGTCCTGCTACTCTTGTTTCCTTTCCATCTCTCACGCTCCTTTTCTCCATCTCATGGTCTGGTTAGAAACCCTCCTGTCTCAGGCCTGGAGTACTGAGGCAGCATTCCACCTGGTTACTTTGTCCCAGTCTTCTCCTGTGTAAACCTACCTATGGTGTATAGAACCATAATGGTGTCTAATGCTTAATATCCTTACCTGTAAAATGAGGATAATACCATCACTTTGCAAAGCCACTGTTTATTATATATAGTGTATTTAATTAAGTCAGTACATACCCTGGTAGATACGAATAAGTGATGGCTGGTACTTGATTCAAAACACTGATAAGTTAAAAATGTGACAGAAAAAACACACTTGGTTTGAGATGTGAGGTATCATGATTAAAAATTATGTCCATTTTAAGACAGACAAAAATCTACACACTTTCAAAATGTTTACAACCCTACAAAGTTGTCTTTGGTCTACTCATGTTTATCAGATCATTTTACAACTTGCTCTCATATAATGAGATCTTCCCTCATAAGACCAAAAGGAGAATAATACTATGTCTCCACTAGCAATAAAATCATTGAAAATAAAACATTTGACAATATATTTTTACTTTACATTGTATTCTGAGGGTTAGGGATTTCGCCCAGTGGCACCACACCTGCCTCAGTTTGATCCCTAGTCCTGCAAAAAATACATATATACTCTGATTAGACTCAAATAAAAATAGCTCAGAGTTATTCATTCTATAGTGATCATTTTTAAAAGTATATAATACAATAATATTTGAAAAATATTGTGGTTATTGCTTTAATACTTCTGTTTCAAAAATATTTGTTGCATATTTACTATATCACATGAATGAAAAAACTAACATGTAATAGCATAATCTTTTTTTTTTTTTTAAGGTCTTTTGAGACAGGGTCTCACTTTGTGGTTTAGGCTGGCACTCAGCTCAGCCTCAAACTCACATCACAGCAATCCTCCTGCCTCTGCCTCCTGAGTGCTGGGATTACAGGCGTAAGCCACCACGCCCGGCACTGTGGTATGTGGTACTGGTTGCTGCTGGGCGTGAGTCTCCACGCCCAGTATGGTATGTGGTTACCGGGTATCGAACCCGGGCCCTTGCGCTTGCAAGACAGGCGCCAGAACCACTGAGCTAAATCCCCGGCCCTGTAATAGCATAATCTTTGCCCTTCTTTTAGAGGCAAGTTCTTGCTATATAGTTCAGAGTGGCTTTAAACTCACTATGACCCTTCTGCCTCATCCTCCCAAGTGCTAGGATTACAGGCATGTGCCCACCATGCTGGCATTCCTTGCCTTTTGATCAGAGTATAGTGGAGGAATACAACTGTTAATAATGCAGTGTAAGTACTACAATGTTAAACACTAAAGAGAAAATTATGGCATCTGAAGGACACTGGGAGCTAAATCTGCCAACCTCAGTTATAGATCCTCACAAGGAAGGTTACATTTGAGCTGAGGACAAACAGGCCTTGAACAGATGGACAGAGATACAAAGCATATCAGATAGCATAAACAATATCCAGAAAAAATTATTTTTCTTGTTATGAATCTATACATGCTATGAGAAAGGGAAAATGAGTAGATCATTGGTCTGTATGCATGGTTACTTACTTTTCACTAAGAAAAACTAATGTCTAAAACAAAGAAAATAAACAAGTCATTAACTGCAAACATGTTTATGCCCCCCTAAATATTTATTCAGTAAACTGTATCCTCTATTTTAATTAGAATCATTTGTATCTACCCTTAATTAATATGTAAATTTACCTTGCAAAATAACTGAAAGGCATTAGAAAGGCCAGAGCTGGAGATAAAAGGTTAAGGTCCACCCTGGGGCAGCTCCCTCAGCTTCGCTCCTACAACAGTGCAACAGTTCTTTGCCTCCTTATAATGCTTACCTTCATGATTATGCTTCTATGTTCCACCGACTGACTGAAATTTGTGCCCATTTCGAATACACTCGTGATTCCATCCTCACACAAATTCATCCAGGAACGATACTCCTCTCTCCCAGGTAGCCTATCCCAAAAAGTCTTGAAAGCTTCCCAGATAGCTTCCTGGCACACTGGAAAATGGATACACAGATTTTTTTTACAACTTGGAAACATGCTTTGGGGGCCACACGATGATCATGGAGTAACTCAGAGTTCTCTCAGACACTCCTGCCCATAGTGCCCTTTTTCAAAGCGGGGGAGGGATGAGAACGATTAAAAGCTTTTCTCTGTAGCCATTTTAAACATTTCAGGCCCATTGGTTGTGTTGGCACACACCTATACTCCCAGGACTCTGGAGGCTGAAGTGTGAGGACTGCCAGAAGTTTGCAACCAGCCTGAGCTACATAGTGAGTTCAAGGACAACGTGGACCAGCGAGATCCTGTCTCAAAAAAAAAAAAAAAAAGAAATCAGTTCTGAAAGGAATTTGCTCTCCTTGCTTTTTTTCTTTGCAAAGGCAACTGGCTCATCTCTTAATAAGCTGGAGTTTTGTTTCCAATCTCTTTTATTAAGCCCATTATTATGCATTATAAAAGTGGACTTGCAAATGAACATATAGTATTTAATCAAGTGTGTCCAAGATGAATATTATGGGGGGGTTTTGAGACAGGGTCTTGCTTTGTAGTTCAGGCTGACCTTTAAATCACTACAGAGCCTAGGCTAGCCTGGAGCTCATGGCAGTCCTCATGTGTCTGCCTCCCAACTGCTGGGATTATAGGTGTGAGCCATCACACCCAGCATTGTGGTATGTGGTTACTGAGGATCGAACAGATAATGGAACCACTGAGCAAAATCCCCGGCCTAATCAAAACATCTTTTGATAGGTGAATGGATAAGTAAATTCTGAATACCATATAGTATAATATTATTCAGAAATATAAAGAAATGAGCTTTCAAGTCATGAAAAAACATGAAGAGAATTTAAATGCATATTATCAAATGAAAGAAGCCTATGTGAGCAGGGTACATATTGTATGATTTCAATGACATCCTGGAAAAGACAAAACTATGGGGACACTAAAAAGATCAGTGTTTGTCAGGGATTGGGAGAGAGAAGGAAACTAGGCAGAACACATGGAATTTTTAAGACAAAAATTTAGCCTGCATGATATTATACTAGTATACACATTGTCATTATACACTTGTCAAAATTCATTAGGTATATGAATTCACACAAAAAAGTGAATCTTAATGTAAATGAAGAACTCTATTTGATAATCGTGTGTCTATATAATGTTGACTTACCTAGATATTCAAAGCACTCATCTTTTTAAAAGAATGAATAATTACTATCTCACCTTACTTGTGAAAATATTTTGTAAATTGTAAAGCACTGTATGAATATCATATCATTACAGGTTGAGTATCTTTATCTAAAATGCTTGAGACTCAAAATTTCTATTCTTCTGATTTTTCTGATTTTGGAATATATACATACATATAATCCAATATCAAGGATATTGTCAAAGTTGAAACAAAACAATCATTAATTATTTGTCTATATCTTAAACACATAGCATGAAGGTAATTTTATGTAATATTTTAATGAATCTGTGTTTTGACTGTAAGCCATTACAGGAGGTCAGATATGGAATCTTCTGTTTGTAATAAAACATGACTGCTGAAAATATTTCAGATTTTTCAGAATTTCTGACTTCACATTTTCAGATTAGGGATGTCAACTTATTGTGTTGCATTCTGGTTATTTTATAGTTGATTGATAGAACAAAATAGTGAAAACCAAAAACAACTCTTTAACTTCAGCAAAGTGTAAAATATACGAATATTAAATTTTTTCTATCAATTGGTTTTTCATGGCTAACTTAAACCTTTGGTTACAAATGCATTTACCCATTTGATAAACAGCTGCTTGCTTTTGTTGTGCTTTCTACTGCTATTTAAAATGTTTGACAAATGCAGCGGACAGAAGACTCATCAGGTACTGAGACAGCTGAGACCATCTACAGGTCACAGTTCTTCCTTTCTTCTCAAAACTTCCACACAAAGTTAAGAAAATCCAAACATAAAAGTCCATGGTGGACCAGGAATGTGGCTCAGTGGCACAGCACCTGCCTGGCAAGCGCAAGGCCCTGAGTTCAGCCCTGGTACATCTTATAATATCATATATGGAAATGAAATTATTCAGAGAAAATATGAAAATATTGTTAAATCAAATAATTACATATCCAAATGGAAAGGAAAAAAAATCTAAACCCTTTCTTCAAACTATACACATAATTTAGCTATTGTGATTTATTTAAAGAAGATGATTCATATCCATCTATGTATTTAAATATATAGTCAATTGATTTGCAGTAAGGGTATTAAAACCATTAGGTAGAGAAAGAATAGTTTGTTCAACAAATGGTTCTGGGACAAGTAGATATCCACATGAAAAGCATAAAATCTGGATCCTTACTTCATATCATATACCAGAAATTAACTCAAAATTGATGAGACTTTAATGTGTAAGCCAAAACTATAAAACCCAGAGAAGAAAAAATAGAAGTAAATCTTTATGACCTCATGTTTGACAGTGGATTCTTAGTTAACCTTGAGGACATACTCACAAGAGAGATAAATAGGCCACAGATGTGTAAATACCATATCTTTTCTCTGGTATGAGAAACTGAAGGTGTAAATGAGTTCTAGAATGTTTGATAAGATATTGTGAAATAGGAAATATTTAAAGGGAAAAAGGGGGAAAGAAAAAATTTGATGGTTAAAGGAAACAAAGTTTATGCATATAGGAGGTGAGGGGTTGTAAGGTGAGCAGAACAATGGGAGAAAATGAGAATTAAGTCATATAATGCACTGGTACATACTCTCAGTGTTGTTTGTGATCATGATGTGTAGTCAGTTTTTATAAACATGAAAAGGACACACATACAAAAAATATATAATTGGGCTTCATCAAAATCAAAAGCTTTTGCGTGATAAAATCATACAAAAAGTGAAAAAACAGGGTTCAAGACTGTAGTTCAGTGGTAGTGTGGCTGGCTAGAAGACTAGCAATTGGCCCTGTGTTCAATGCCAAACAAACAAGTAACAACAAAGAAACCCAAGTGAAAAGCCATCCACAGGAAGGGAGAAAACAACTGCCAGCGGGGTGGTTCATGCCTAGACCTCAGCACTCAGGAAACTGAAGCAGAAAGACCAAAACAAGTTTGAGGGCAGCCTAGTGAGTTAACAGCCAACTTGACCTACAGAACAAGATCCATCTCAAAGGGATGGGGGGGCACGTTGATCTCAAACCTTTTATCTAGTAAGAAATTTATGCCCAGAAAATACAAAGAACTCACACAACTCAACAATAAAAAGACAGCCCAATTTTTAAAATGGGAAAAGAATCCAAACAGGCATTTTTTTCCAAAGTAAGATATAAGAATAAACAATAAGCATATGAAATTATATTCAGTATTATTAGCAGGGAAATGGAAATAAAAATTACAGCAATTTTCCACTTCACACCCACAAGCATAGTTATAAATAACAATGCTGGCAAGGACACAGAGTAAAGAAAACATTTATACATTGGAAATACAAAATGGTTCAGGCATTTTGTAAAACAAGCTGCAGTTTCTCATTTTGAAGAACATGGTTACTATATGATACAGAAGTCTACTCCTAGCTAAAATGAAAAGAAACTAAATACCTATAAGCTAATAGGTGATTACATAGCACAGGAAATTACTACATCACATAAAGGAATAATGATAGATGGACCACATGGATGAACACTGAAAAACCACATGTTAAATTTAAAAAGCCAGGTACAAAAGACCACATCTTATATGAATTCACCATTATGACGTCCAGAATAGATACTTCTATTGAACCAGAAAGCAGACTTCTGATTTAAATCCAGAGAACAAGGGATGGAAAAGAAGATAATGCCTAAAATGTTTTGAATTTCTTCTTGAAATAATAAGAAATACTCTTCAACTGGTCGTGGTAGTAATTTCACACTTCTGTGAATGCTCCAAAGAACCATTGCGCTGTGTACTTTAAGTGGGTAGATTATCTGATTATCTAATTTATGAATTATACCTCAATGGAATCATTTTTAAAATGCAATTCTTTCTGGAAAAGTAACACAGCCTCAGCTTGTCCAATGGCTTTTCATTTGGGAGCTTTATAACAAGAACGTACAGTAATTAACTTGGAATAATAGAATTTAAAATAGTTACAATTTAATAGAGAAGTCTGGAAGTGCTCACGCAGAGGAGAAAAGTAAAGAGAGCACTGCAAGCACTAGAAAGAGTAGATAAATATCAGCATAGTTGTAGCTGGAGATCTTAATACCTACTTCCACAAAGAGAGGAGTACCTCAGTTCATGAATGCTTTTGTTTGTGAACAATTTGGCTTGTAGACAGAAGTATTTGGCAAAGTTTTGTTTTTGTTTGTGTACTCCGCAACAACAACAACCACAAAAAACAAGCCTCATAAACTAATAAAAGACCAAAACCTGATGGATTCACCATTGAGTTCTCCAAAAATTTCAGGGTACATCTAATGCAAATAATTCAAATCTTTAATGAATTTGAAAAGGATAATGTACTGCTAAATTCATTTTTGAAAATTAGCACTACCTTAACTCCAAATCAAATATTCAACTAAAAAAAAAAAAAGTCAGTCTCTTTAATGAAGAAAGATGCAAATATCCACAAAAAGATACTGGTAAAGTTGCAACAGATCATAAAAAGATCACACAGCATGACCAAGCTGGCTTCATCCCACAGATGCAAGGGTTCTTCAACACACACAAGTCAATAAATCTAGTTCATCACATAAAAATAAGCAAGGAAAAAAAATCACATGAGGATCCTGATAGATCAAAAAGGAGCCTCTGACAAAATCCAGAATCCATTCACGATAAAAGCCTTCAAGAAAATAGGTATAGAATGACCTCCCTGACAAAAGCCATTTATGACATACCTGTTGTGGAACATTGCATTAAACTGAGCTGGGAGCTTTTCCCATAAAACAAGACAAGGATGCCCACTGTCACCATCCTTGTTCCACATAGTACTCATAATTTGAGCTAGAGCAATCAGGAACAGAAAAGAAATAGAAAGAACACGTACAGAAGAAGAAAATGTCAATGTTTCTTTATTTGCAGATGGCATTATTATTATTTACATAGAAGACCTAAAGAATTCCACCAAAGACACATAGAACTAATTGAAAAAATTCAGCAGTGTATAAAAAATTATATACATCAATAATAAACTCACTGGAAATAAGTTAGGAAAACAAAACCACTCACAATAGCATCAGTAATACAGTACTTAGGAATTAACCTAATCAAGGAAGTGAAAGGCATCTACAGTGAAAAGTTCAGTACTCTGAAAATGGAGATCAAAAAGAACATCATAAAATGGAAAGATACCTTGTTCTTCTGGACAAACAGAACTATTATTTTTTGTATGGCCATAATATCAAAACTAATATATAGATTTTAAATAGCTCCAAACAAAATACCAATAGCATTCTTTTCAGAACTAGAATAAACAATCCTAAACATTCATAGGGAACTTGAAGAGAATCATAAAGGCAGAAGAAAGCTTGGGAAATGAGAGCAAAACAGGAGATATCTCAATGCCAAATTTCAAGTAAAATCACATGGTTGGGAAGAGAGAAATGACAGAGTGGTGAGCAGAACGAAATACAGCCTCTTCAAGATCAGATATCCAGACCCTGGAAAATAACAATTTGGGGAGGAAAAAAAAAGAAATAGAACTCTGGAATATAAGTACTCATAAGAGCTATCAATACAATATACCAATTCAAAAAAAATCAAATATCTAAATATATGTAATATTTTATATTACATTTTTATTTTATATTTGTTTGGTGTGGAAGAAGAGAAGGCCAATGGGAAATAAATTAGAGATTAAAGTAGCAACTCAAAAAGTTCATTTAACCTAGGTCCTGGAAAAAGTAAGTGTTCAATAAATATGTGATAAATGAATGAATGAGTAAAAACCAATTTCACAATCATTTCACATTATCTCCTCTTTAACATCATATGGATTATTACTGGCTACTGAACTGCAAAAAGCAAAGTTTGTTTTGGTTTTTTTTTTTTTTTGGTTTTTTTTTTTTTTCACCAGGGATTGAACTCTCTCCTCCTATCCTTATGCTTGTGAAACAGGCACCAGAACCACTGAGCTAAATCCTCAGCCTCCTCATAAGGGCAAACTTTGAAAATCTTCCAGGTTTACCATAGTCAATTAAGCAAAGGTTAGTAAATGTAAGAAACAGTGAATTTATGTAACAAAAATGTATGAGTTCAACATCATACTGATTAATTAAAAATAAAATAAAGGTGGACACAGAAGCATATGCTTGTGATTGCATCAGCTTATGAGGCGGAGGCAGAGTTATAAGTGAGAGGCCAGCCTCGACAACTTAACGAGATCTCGTCTCAAAGTTAAAAATAAAATAACAGTGACAGACATAGCTCAGTACAAAGGCCCAAGATTCAATCTGCAGTCCTATTATTAAAAGGTTAAAATCAGAATCTGCTGCTTCAGAGAGTCTTGTGAGAAGTGCCATCATTTTAACTATAAAAACTCCTTGTGTCCTAACTAGCAACCCACATGAATCTGTGGAATATCTAAACAACAAAATAAAGCAACTGATTATACGTTCATGTTTATATAACATGTAAGTAGGCAAGCAAGTGAGTATACCTCCGTAATATATTTTGTGGTTATATTTCCAAATTGCTGTTAAGAAGTAAAAATTAAAATTAATTTATCCAGTTCCATAAACTGGCATTTTTGAAGCACTTAAAAAAGATTCAAAACATTTCTCTTAAATAATGTAAACTTTCCCCTAAAATTAAATTAATATTGTATTCTTAGCAAGCCCTTTTTCTATACCTAGTAGATAATATTTGCCTCGGTTCTCTCTAAATTGTTACAAATTTTGCTTTATAATGAGGCCCAAATGTGATGTAAAGAATTGGGTTTGCTTACCTCGGAGTTTGAAATATTTCAGATGGTTTGCCACAGCCTCTGTAACAGTTTCATTCGGGCAGATTTTTACTCCATGAGGAAACAGAATAGATCGCCTTCTTCTAAGTAACCACTGTGTCTCGGCTTCTCTGTGGTCCAGAGGCTGTCTCTCCTCAGCAGGTAG
This sequence comes from Petromus typicus, assembly GCA_004026965.1. NCBI lineage: Eukaryota > Metazoa > Chordata > Mammalia > Rodentia > Petromuridae > Petromus > Petromus typicus. The sequence goes on along the minus strand of PVIR01030670.1, from coordinate 3,353 downwards.
GAAAGAGTCTGGAGATTCTTTGGGCAGTAGAAAAGATACCACTCGCTGTGGTCCCTGGATCTCTTCTGAAGATAAGTAGGTTTGCACTACAGAGTGAAAGCATAATCAAAGCCTCTGATGAGGAACAAAGACGCAAGAGGCAACAGAAAAGCAGGCACTGTACCACACTTGGACTCTGGAAGTCAATGGCTACCCCAGGAGTAAAGTATACAATCTTTCTTCCATTTAAATGCCCGATCCTTTAATTCAAGATTTTTATCAAAGTCAAGTGTGCATCCCATTTCAACACAGGAAATAAACGAAAAGATTGGGATCAGGAATTGATAATGAAGAGGAAAAACATGAATTACTAAAGATATTTCAAAACAATGTAAATAAATATAAGATTAAGAAAAATATTTATCCAACTTGTGATATAAATCACATCAAATAATACTGTTTTAAGAGCTATGCTAGAATAAAAAGAGCTATACTGGTGAAGCATAGAAAGGTAAAAAATGTATTCTTAATTACCTGTTAATGATGGAAGGTTTCCTTCTATCAAGATAAATACCAAAATACCCAGAGAAATCTTCCTCAAAAGAGGAAACATAATCATTTAGACCCAAGACAAGCAAATAAGAAACAAAAATTCTTAACGTCTAAATTAATTTTGAAATTAATTTTTAAAATTTCCAATAACAAACTGTTATAGGAAAGGCCTAAAATTTATATTTAAGCTTCAGGATGGATAACCACTCAAAAACCATTATAAATTAATGTAAATAAAAATGGTATCCCTTCAAAGTGGCTCTCAATTCTTTTCTGAAATAACCAGCATGCTCTGAAAGCAGGAGAGATAAGCTAATTAGAACAGATGGGGTGAGACAGTTTCCTTAATCTAGCCAGCTAAGCTCTTTATTAACACTCTCCTGGCCTTTAGCAAGCAAATCATTTACAAATATCTCAAATGAATTCTCTGATTTTTCTAACTTCTTTATATCTTGGTCAAATGTAATAGAGTCCCATATTCCCTGGGTTCCCTTAGTACCTAAGCCATCTATGCATGAAGTGTCCAGACTGATTATAACTATTTCAATAATACAAAGCAAAATTAGTCTCCATAATAATGCCATCATATTGTAAGTTTCCCTGATGAAATGTCTGAAAATCTTTTTCTGTAGTGGGAAATTAATTGTTCTTGATGGCCCAATCCAAGAAACTTAAAAAAAAAAAAAAAATCTCGAGAATTGCAGTAAAATGGAAACAGTTCTGTACTTAGATTAAGAAGACCAGGGCTTAATTCTTGGCTTTACCAACTAATATCTGATTTTGGTAAGTCACTATAACTGGTTGAGCTACTTTACTCACCCAAAAAATTATGACATTCTCCGCCTATAATATGGAATTGAAAGAATTAAGAAATATAAAAATTATCTGAGAACTAATACATTTGTGTTCTACTTGTATTACAAATGTTCATAACATCCACAGGGATTGCAAATTTTGAAATTCTCTTTTATTCAAGCTCTAGAACAGAAAAACATTCCTAATTTATATTCCACATAGAGAATTTACATAAGATCTTCAAAAACATTGTGTCCTATGAAGTATAGTTTATAAAATTTCAGAAACTTATACCACTAAAAAATAAAAAAATAGAAAATGAAAAAAATTTTTCAAAAAAAAGGAAGTAGAGCTGGGGATTTAGCTTAGTGGCGCTGCTGCCTGCCTTGCAAACAGAATATTGTGAATTGGATCCCAGTTACCGCAAAAAAAGAAAAAGAAAACAACAATTCAGCTGAGTTCATTTGCTTCTAAATAAGTTCATCATTTTAAAATTCATTTTAACAATTGATGTGACTTTTTTTTTTTTTTTTTTTTTTAGACAGGGTCTCGCTTTGTAGTTCAGACTGGCCCTGAACTCAGCCTCAAACTCACATCACAGCAATCCTCCTGCCTCTGCCTCCCGAGTGCTGGGATTACAGGCGTGAGCCACCACGCCCGGCACTGTGGCATGTGGTTAACCACGGATCGAACCCAGGTCCTTGAGCTTGCAAGACAGGCGCCGGAACCACTGAGCTATATCCCCAGCCAGATGTAATTGCAACTTTAACTACAACATTCTTAGACTAATGATGATATAAAGCAACCATAAATTCATCCCATAAGAACCCAAAAGCAAGAGTAACTCCAGCTGGAAAAGTAGAGGATTATTTACTAGAAACTATAACATTTCGGCTGTACCTTTAATGGCCTCGTTAGCATGTCAGTGGGTATCGGAGGTGATGGTGGAGGCGAATAGCAAGGTTTAAAATTTTTCTTAACGAAGCCTAGGTAATAGCACACATTTGTGATTCTAGCACTCTGTCAAAAAAAAATTCAAAGCTCAAGTAAAACCTGGGCAATTCAGCTGTGTGTATGTGTGCACACGCACATGCTCACGCAGTTCCAGGGATCAAGCTCACAACCTTGTGCTTGCAAGGCAGGCAGTGGTGCCACTGAACTAAAGCCTGAGCTCTAAATAGCCATTTAGTAAGATCCTGTCTCAAAATAAGAAGCAAGGAGGGCCTAGGGATTTAGCTCAGTGGTTCCAGCGCCTGTATTGCAAGTGCAAGGACCAGGGTTCGATCCCTGGTTACCGCATACAATACTGGGCGTGGAAACTCACACCCAGCAGCAACGAGTACCACATACCACAGTGCCGGGTGTGGTGGCTCACGCCTGTAATCCCAGCACTCGGGAGGCAGAGGCAGGAGGATTGCTGTGATGTGAGTTGTAGGCTGAGCACAGGGCCAGCCTGAACTACAAAGCAAGACACTGTCTCAAAAAAATAGAAAGAAAAATATTATTTTTCATTTAATGGTACTCTATATAGATGTTTCAAAATGTCACATCACAGCCTTTAAACCTTGTTATGTGTCTAGAGATGTCCCCACATTATAAGTATATGAGGAACTAAACATAAAATTCTGTTCTTTGAAGATAACAAGTACTAGACTATTTCATCCATACCCAACTCCAAACTAGTTGAAGGTCATTTATTGAATGTTTACTAGATGCCACTAAAATTCCTTGTACTAAGAACAGAAATGTAATATATTCCCAGTCTCAGGACCTTTGCCACACACAGGTGGAAATGTGTGTACAAGTAACATAATAAAAGTGATTAGATTCTGAAATGAACAGATATTTTTCAGAGGAAGAAGTAAGAGCAGCTAAGAAGCATATGAAGAAATGCTCAACATCATTAGTCATTCGAGAGATGCAGATGAAAACAACATTGAGATTTCATCTCACTCCACATAGAATGGCTGCCATTTCAGAATCAGCCAACGGCAAATGTTGGCGAGGCTGCAGAGAAGAAGGAACCC
>PVIR01030669.1:0-20093 GCA_004026965.1 Petromus typicus | reverse complement strand
GACTATGATGTGCATCTGCAAATAAAATGGCCTCTCTAGAGTTAAATAACAATAATCTTCACTTACAGGAACTCCCAAGATTTTCCCTTCAGATCATCAAGCATTAAATTCTCATACAACCTAGATCCCTCACATGCGCAATTCACAGTAAGGTTTGTGGTGCAATGAGAACCTAATACCAACAGTGATCTGAGAGGTGGTAGAACTCAGGATGAAAATGCAGAGGAAGCTCACTAACTGTTTTCCTATTCTACTCCTGTTGCATGGCCTGGATCTTGACTAATGACAAATGCTAGTCTGTGGCTAAGGTGTTGGGGACTCCCACTCAACTCTATAAGAGGAGAAAGTGAAACTTTAGCTCAAATGAAAGCATGTATTTTGCCCCCCCCCAGGGGATCAAGAATTCATAAGTATTCTAGTTAAAAATGTAGCTTCCATATAGGAGAGTGTTTGACACTGAATTGGATGATTGAGTTTCCATGTATTTGCATGTCATGACAACATTTAATATCATGTGTAATACACTGTACTTTGCCCAAACCTATATTTCTCTTATCTTAGAGGCAAATCCACTGGCTGTTTCCAATAATTTCTCTTCTTTCCCTATTATTACCTTCCTAATAGTTTTCCTAACACATTTTCTTTCAATTTAAATTCCACTATAGTGACTATTCCTAAAATGCAAATATAATATATTTCACACATACTGATAGCTTCCTATACTATTTAATTAGCCCTTCTTTCCATTATTCTTAAGTGAGAATTCCATAACACTTTTCCAGCCCCCACTGCTTCCATGTAGGCCTTTATGGAGCATATCTGAAAATGTATATTTGCATTTACATGTATATAAATACGCATATTTGTATTTTTCAGTGAATTTCTTGAAGCAAGAGACTAGCTTTTAATTTACAGTTTATAAATAATGCTGTAATTTAGCTAAAAAATCATGCCAACATACAGTTAAGCAATGGCTGATTAATCACTTAGTGCTTTATTGTTTCTCTTTGAGATGTTCAACATTTTATTCTATGTGTGACTTTGGCTATGTATTAATTGTTAAGTTATTTTGAACTCTAGTGTAGCTACTGGTTAACTTGTTTTATTTAGAGAAGATTACTGCTTAATTGTAGAATATTAATCTCAATTAAGACATTAATGATACTTATATTTAATGATGATGAAGTTGGCAACATTTTATTCTGTTCAGAGATTTTAGTTATAGTCTAGTAGTGAGGACTGTTGAGTTAAATATTATAAAACACTGGCAATTTGCCTCCATAGCACATCCATAGGGCAAGTTTGAGAGCAAATATTTGAATGATTTAAGCAATTTTTTTGTGCTACAATTATTTTTTATAATGAAAAGATACTCTTGATTGGATATAAACACATTTTAAAGACTAATTAACATAAAACCTATCATTACATATTAACTCTGTGAGACAGAGTAGTGCATTAACCTAATAAAATAGGCAAGGAAAATGTGGGGCAATTCCTCTTTCCATCCATGTATCCAGCTCCACTAACAACCCATATAGAATGAAGAAGAAATGTGCAGGAGAACTATTTTATATGCACGTTATATTTTTTCATAAGTTGATTTTATTGGTAAATTTTAGGAATTCATTATGATCACATTCCTCACTGACAATTTCTACCTGTACATAGTATATCTGGATTCTTATTTTCTCCCATTGTCCTGCTCTCCTGTAAACACCCTCCATAAACGTAAGTTTTGTTTCTGATTTTTCTTTTTATAATCAGATTTTTATCTTTTCCTTCTTAGCTTTCCCCTTCTCCTACACAGTTACGCCTTCCCTTTGAAAATTTTCTTCCTATTTTACATTACGTATCATACATGGACCTCAATTATACCTCCAGTTTCTCATACTGGAGAAACAATATGGTATGTACATATCTGTGTCCTATTTATTCCACTCATGAGTATGGCCTCGAGATGCATCCATTTAGTTATAAATGTCTATAATTTATCTTGTTTTTAGCTAGTACTCTATTTTTATTTTTTAAAAAACCCGCATCTTTTTTATTGAATCTTTACTAGATGGGCATTTGGATGGTTTCCAAGATATAATTATTACAAACTGAGTTGCTATACACATACATACACATAAGTCATGATGGTATGAAACTTTTTAATTCTTTCATGTTTATACCTAGCAGGGCAATGCCAGGGTGAAATGGAACACCTAATTTCATTTTTTTAAGGAATCTCCACTCTGAGTTCCACAGTGGTTGCATCAGTCTACATTAGTACTAATAGTGGAGAAGAGTTCCTTTCTCCACAGCTCTGCCAGCATTTGTTACTGACTGATTTCCTGACAGCAGCCACTGTTTCTGGTATAAGAAGAAATCTCAGCATTCTTTTCATCTGCATCTCTCAAATGACCAGTGATGTTGAACATTTTTCCATATGTTTCTTTGCTACTTTTATGTATTCATCTGAAAAATGACTATTCATACTAGATCCCCATCTTTGAATTAGGTTTTTAAAATAAGGGGGTCAAAAGCATGGTAGGAGGTATCACAATCCCCAGCTTGAAACTATACTACAAAGCTAATGTGTTAAAATCAATATGGTGCTGACAAAGAAATGGGCCCCAGGACAAGCAGAATCGAATCAATTAGAACATGCTGAAACAACTCCAGATACACTAAGCCACCTTATCTTTGACAAAGTAGCCAAACACCCTCATGGGAGGGAAGAGAGTGTCCTTAATAAATAGTGCTAGAAAACCTGGATTTCAATCTGCCAAAAATTAAAACTAGACCTACACCTTTCACCATGCAATAAACTGAAATTGTCATGGATTAGAGATCTAAATATTAAAACAGAATCACTGCTGGAAGTGAGGTTAGTTAGAAATCTTGAACACACTGGCATAGGGAAAGACTTTAAGAACAAAATTTCAGTAGCATAGAACTAACAGAAAAATCTACAACTTGGATCTCGTCTTACTAAAAAGCTTCAGCACAGGAAGAGAAACCATAAACAGAGTGAAAAGATAAACTACAGTGTGGGAAAGAATTTTACTAGCTCTGCCTTAGATGAAACTCTACTATTTAGAATATATAAAAATACTCAAAAAATCAGACCCCCACATTTAAAGAACCAACTCATATTCACATATCTGTCTCTGCTGTTAAAAGTATTCATGAAATACAGCTTTTAGAAAGCACAGCTTTAAGATTCATACATACTATTGGGAGAGAACTTTAATTAACTGAATCTTTAGTTTCTAGCCATCTCCTCCTTTCCTTGGTGTTCCTTAAAGAACAACAGTTCTTTATGAAATCTATTTTGAAGTGATTTAAACAGAGACACAATATTTCTGAAACACAAGAAGGTATTTTGGATCTTGTCTTACTTTAATTGTTTTGATCTGATTATATTCAGTATATTCTGGTGAAATTACTTGTACAAAAAGATTCTATTTTTTAATGGATGGCCATTGTGCTAATCTGACAAGTAAATAAAATATACTCCTTACTATAAATTTTTGTAGATAAGTTTGTTCAATTTAAGTAAAACCTGTGCAAAACTATTAGAGGTAATAAAAATAATTAAATAGAAATTTATATAGAAAATTCAATCTGATTTATTGATAAATGAGTATTATAGGCATCCAACTGATGTTTAAATAGTATTGCAGTACAATATATTTCAATTATAAAAATTTAAGATGCATATTTAGAGAACTAGAAAACCTGAGAAACTGATGAAAAAACAAGAAAATGCAGCAAACCGGTATAAATGAGATCTGGTCATAGATGTTTGATTTCTTAGAATTGCTAGCAGATTTATTTAGTAAGTCTTTGCAATCAAAATCATGTTTTCAAAAGCAACATCAATTCCACTTAAATGAATTTGAGACTATAATTGGAAGGATTGAAAACATATGCACCTGTACTCTTTATAAGTGAAAATGCCCCAAATGATGGCTTTAAAAGTAAAAATATCTAGTTAAATACTGAGCACCATCTGTGTATGTAAACCAGTATCATTTGATATATTTTTTCCTCCAGGAGGGGTGACAGAGAGAGCTTCAGGTGTGGTTCAGTTAGAATTTGAGAGATCAACACTAACAAGTGAAAATTCTCATGCAATATCTTAACATTAGGAGAAGGGGAGACGAGTATTCATAGTTCAAAGTGTTTCTCCTGAAGAGAAAAAAAATTCTGCTAGGAAACATGGTGGGAAGAGAGGATTTCAAATGCTTTGTGTGAGCTGGAGGTGGCTACAAAAACTGACTTTGAATAGAACATCAGGTCTTTGAGTTCTAATAAAAGATGTGATTCGACAAAGATCATTAAAAGAAACTCTCCACTCTTGTTCTTTTGTGACTTTCTTCTTTTCAAAAAGTGAATGTTTTTGTCATTTCAACCATATATATTTAATGCAATGGGGAAGATGTGGTTTGATGAGTCATGATGCTAAATTCAAGAATAGGAGACTATGGGCCGGGAATTTAACTCAGTGGTTCCGGTGCCTGTTTTGTAAGTGCAAGGACCCAGGTTCGATCCTCTGTAAGCATATACAACAATACTGGACATGGAGACTCAAACCCACCAGCAATCAGTACCACATACCAAAGTGCCAAGTTTGGTAGCTCATGCCTGTAATCCCAGAATTCTGGAGGCAGAGGCAGGAGGACTGCTATGAGTTTGAGGCCAGCCTGAGCTATGAAACCCTGTCTCAAAAACAAACAAATAAACAAACAACAACAAAAACAAACAACAACAAAAAACCACCACCAACAACAGCAAAATGAATAGAAGACTAATATAAGCAAAGGAGAGGCAAAAAGAACAGGCTCAACTTCTGACAAGAGCACATTATTCTACTCAGTTCCAGTGTAATATAAAAATGAGTTTGGTGCCTTCATCTCTAGACCACTGAACGAAATTATTAAATGTGATTTTTACTTTTTTAAAAAAATAAAATTCTTTAACGACATCAGGTGGAAGCATTTTCATGTCACATAGGGAGACACAAATCCTGTCACGATAGTTTTTGCATCAACTTCTACAGGACATGACATGGAGGCCGCCTGGCACATCCTACGAACACAGCCAGAGAACCAGGGAGCGTGGGTGAGATCTTGCCTCTGCCACTGCCGCACACCAGTGTTTCTTCTTTCCACATTATTTAGTCTCTGTGATCCTCACGTTTTTTCCTCTGCAACCTTAGGGTCTTGACAGAGATTTGTACTCATTTACTGCCTGGCATTGTATGACCCTCCCCTTTTCCATAGGGGACTATTTCTCCTGTGACATTTGCCACCACCGATGTGGAGTGTTTGCAAAAGGGATCATACTGAACTCTGAATGATTTCAGGGATTCTGAACTGTCGTTCAGCTTTGTCAACAAGCAAATGAGTTGTTAGTTTGCCGATCGATCGAAGGAGCAAATGTTTACTCAAGCATCAAGTACGAAAATAAGAATGTCACGTACTTATTCATCATGGCCAAGTTTCCTTTTCTCCAGCCAGCACACTGCACTGTTCACTTTCGCGATCCCTATATTTGCCAAGTGCTGTGTTTACAAAAGATGAAACATTGTTCCAAAACAAAAACACCTGCTGGCATCTGTTGCTCCAAGCGCGGTGCACAAAGTGCTGCTAGGTCACTTGCACATATTAACTACTTATTTGTCAGAGTTACCTCGCTACCTCAAGCCTTTTTCCTTCTTTTACAAGTAGTGCAGTCCGAAACTCCAGACACACAATCACACACGTTGGTGACAAGTAAGGGTGGCAATTATGCTTTGGAGTCTGAGTTTTGTTCTCACGTTGCCCCTAAATGAGCACAGGCTACTAATTTCTACTTCTTAAAAAGAAAATATTATCACAGTCCTAAGGCATAAGTTCTCATTTGGATTTATTTTTAAATTTACTATTTCACACACATAGAAATTACATAATTTTGCTTTTATTGGTGAGTCTGCTTAGTCTTGATGGAAACAGATTTATTCTGAAACTTTGTATTTGCTAAATTTTAAGAGTTAAATTCCTTTAGAACTGTTGATCTCCTTCCCTCCTTTCCTTCCTTTGTCTTTCTTTCTTTCTTTTTTCTTTTTATTCAAAGTAGGAGTTACTCTGATGTTGATTATTTAGCTGATTCTCATTACACTGAACAGGAAGTTTTTAATACGTACCTGGTCCCTGCTCTGTACACAACCGTCTTCTTCCACGCTGTTTCTAGACATTGCTCTCTGTCTTTCCCTGCTTTATCTCAGAGTGTTAACACACCCTACAGAAAACCCTGTTCTATTGCTCTTTTGCCTTCCATGGTTCAGGCTGTGTTGGTTCATAACCCCCATGAGGGATTTTCTGTCTCTCTGAAAGTAGGAAGGCAGCACTGGCTGTCAATCAATGGCTTCTGACAAGCTGCTTCTAATGGTTCTTAAAAAAAAAAAATCACTTTTAACAAAACATAACTTTGGGAGACAATTATGCACAACTACCATTTCTTCACATTTCTGGACTGACAATAATGGAATTTTAAAAGTAGATGCCTGCAGAGGGACTGTGACAAAAAATGAGTTTCTGACATGAAATGACAGATCACCAGGAGAGGTATTTCTGGACAGGGAGCCTTGATGGTGTCCCTGAAGCTGTGCTGTATGAACACCCCTTTTGTGAAAATCACTTTGATACAGTGCCAGTGAATAAAAGATTTCAATTAAAAAAAAAAAAAAAAACCCTGCCCGTTCTATAGGAAGCCTCGCTTAAATGAAAAATATTATGGCATTGAACTTAGCATGTAACCTAAGGAAGCAGCTACACTGGAATTTTATATGATTAGAAGAGATTGTTTTATTTTTTTATTTCTAAACTAAAGGGAAACATTTGTGTATCTCTGAAAGAACCGATGGATAATTCACAGTGGCACAATTTAATCTTTACTAATATTTAAATAGGGACCAATGTATCATGGATTTAACCTCATGGGAAAAAATTTAGTAAAATATTTCATTTCCCAGTTCTCATGTTGGATAATGAGATCTGTTTCTAATTCAAGTCTCAATTAATGTTTTATATTTTGACATTTTTCATACTTGAAAATTTTATTTTTTATATAAATTGAAATTTCATTTGTTCATATAACTCACCTGGATGTTTTTATTCATAAATGGCTTTCATAAAATTTGTAAGTCCTACAAAATTAAATGGTGAATTTTGTGTGACTCTGAAATATTCTGGATAAAAAAGTTCATAGCTTTGAGCAGAATCTTAAGCCGGTATACTAACATTTAAGAATCATCAACCTTGAAGAAGCTTTCTTAAATCATTGCTCATGTTTTAATTCAACACTTGCTTTCTTCTACATCCCCAAATTCTGGATTGTATATTGTTTTAGTTTTATTTTAAGAGTTATTTCATTATAATAAAATTAAATTTGAATCATCTTGAGAAGGTGTGGGTAGAACAAGGAATCAGGAGACCTCACGGAACTCAGACAACAAGTGTCACCATGACTGGAGGGGAAGTGGGGCCATCTAACAGCTCCTGGGGGCCATCCTACTGGGGCATCAAACAGCGAGATGGGTGCATTCTCCTGTTCCTCATTGTCTCATCTCTGCTCTTCAGTATTATTTTGGCCTACTTTCCATGTAATGCTTCATTTACTTCAGTATGATTAGTCTACATGTCTCAGGATCAATGTTTAATGTCTTTATCAGATTTTGTTCTGTATCAGAATTTGAGTTTCTAAGTTTGAACCCCCAATTCCTAAAATAGAGTACAGGGCTATTTTAACAGAAATTTCCACTAAATCCATGAGTGCTTCCACACTAAGGACTTACTATGAGGTTGGCATCAGTCTAGTTAGTTCTTCAGTTACTGGTCATCTATATGCTTGCTAAAAAATGACAAATATTTGGATTTTACTACTGTGCATCTGAATCTTTTTCTATGGCTTGAAATTCCATGTTAAATCTCTTTAAGATATAGCAAGCACATACTGAGATGGAAAATTTCTGGCATTTTCTTTCACTTTTAGGGCACAGGTAAGTTACATAATTTCCACCATTTATATGGTTCTTGAACAAGTGATGAAATGTGTGAGGGATCGCAAGAAAACTATCTGTAGGAGAATACAGCAAAATCAAATGTTCTACACCTAGTAGTAATTGTATAGGTTGATTGTCTCATTCCCATGACAGCATGAGTTCCCACTATTGGACACACACACACACACACACACACACACACACACACACACTTTGGTTCAAGAAATTGATTCTTTCCACAATGCTGGTAGCAAATGGAGTTGGATAAAATTGAATCATTCAATGATGAGGTTCAATGTTGATCTTATAGGGAAATTTGGTTTGGTTTTCAACCAGCTGGGCTGGCAAGCAGTATTATGGAGAGAATTAAAATCATGTTTCAAACTATGCATATATAGTCTATATATATGCTATATAGTATGCTATATATAAATTATATATATGCTACAAATATATATATGCTATATAGTATGCTATATATAAAGCATATATATGCTCTACAGTATGTTATATATAAAGTATATATATGTGTGCTATATATATTAAGTATATACATTATATAATATATATATGCTCTATATGCTATAGTTTTATATATATATATGCTATAAAGTATATATATCTAAAATAACAGTAAACCAAACTATATATATATATATATATATATATATATATGTTATAATATATATATGTGTGTGTGTGTTTTGAAAACACTAATACATATGCATATGTTGTTAAATATTATAATATTTGGCTATTGTATATGTGTTAAATATTATAATAGATCTTTCCTAATATCATGCTAATTATTAAGCCTGCTAATATAATGGCATCACCTTGGTCACTTCCACTAAGGCATGCCAGACCTCTCCCAACATAAGTACTTATACAGTGGAGAGTTCTAGATTATTGTATGATTTATAATTATTTTTAAAATTATTCTTATATTCAGGTGTGTCTATATTTCCCAATGATTTTAAAAATTAAAATTAGAAACAGAAAATCCAACAAAAATGAGCAATTGAAATAAATATGCACTTCTCAAAGTAATAATTAGAAATGACCAATAGGTATGAAAAAATTGTTCAGCATTTTTGGCCATTAGAGAAAAGCAAATCTAGTGAACATTGAGATTCTATATTACTCCAAAAAGAATGGTCATCATCAAAGGGCTCAAAGGTCAACCAATTCTCATGAAGATGTGGGGAAAAAACATCTCTTCTGTATTGTTGATGGGATTGTAAACTAATATAATAATTATAAAAATCATAATGCACTTAACTAAAATAAGAAACTTCATTGACGAGCATATATCTTTTTTAGGTACCTTCCCCAAAGACATCTTGTTATAGAGAAACATGAATACACATCTTTTAAAAAGTACAACTCATAGTAGTTAAGTCTTGGATGCAGCGCACATGCCACAAATCGATGAATGAATAAAGAAGATGTGAACTGTATAGAAAAGAGAGTACTGTTCTTCTATAAAAAAATGATGAATGAGTAATTTATAAGAAAATGGACTCACTTTCAGACCCTGATATAAAGTGAAATGAATCAGAGAAAAAATTTAAATATCGCGTAGTTTCCCTTATATGAGAATCCCAAATTATAAATGAAGAGTAAAATAATAGATAATAGGATGCAGGACGACAGATCTTTTCAAACGTAAAGAAGATCAAGAGGTTGAGGAGAGGATAGAAGGGATGCAAAATGGAATCACGATGTGCTATGTTCATGCACCGACTCTACACAGGAATGTAAATATTATGTACTGCAAGCATAAACTAATAAAATAAGATAGACCTGTGTTAAAAATACAAACATAGCACCAATAGTCAATGATATCACAGCATGCCTCATTTCAATATTTTTCTGAGTAGATGCTCTTTTGCTTTCCAAAATGTGAATTTCTCATTTCCAAACAAATGCTTTAATGTTTCAAAAATTTATATTACAGAGAGCTGAGTAGATTTCTAATTCAGCTACTGATTGTATTACAAACAAACATGGATTCTCTAGTGCATGAGTTTCATCAGTTTCAGAAATTGGAATGTTTTCCTATAAAATGATCTCATTTTTTAAAAAAGCATTAGAACTTAGAAAAATTAGAATTTTTCTGTTTCAATAAAGACCAGGTATGTCTTTTCTAAATACCTCAGAACAGTTTCTCTACCATGTTCAATTTTATTTGAGCAATTTACATTTTATCTTTGGCCAATCACTATGGAAATGCTTCCCTTTACAAGTAGCCTAGAGAGTGAAAATTGTGGCAGCATATGTGACTATAGGGACAGGCCCATTTAAGTGATTATTTGGAACAGTGTTCCTTACATTTCATCAAACAAAGCCACCAGTGAAAGAAATGTAAGTGATTTCTGTGCCTTTAAGTATGAGTTCAAACTGGCAGTACTCAGAGCTAACATTTGTTATTTACATTCACTGCAGCTGTTTGCACTTTGAAAAAGTTATCTACTTTAAATGGGGGAAAAAAAAGTTTAATTGGTTTTCATTCTTTCCTGTGAACAGCTGTACAAAATAAAACTGTATGAGAATGACACATAGACAAATCCATGTGTGGGGAGCTTAGGGAGCACAATTGTCTTATTTTGAATTCAACATCATATTTGTTATTAATAGCATAATGAATGTTTTACTCAAATGATAATATGACTGTTGAAGTCATAGATTAAACACTGCTGGTTTTAAGTCAGCCAAACATGGCTATAGAGAGCAGATCTGCAGCACTATGTCTTTTAGTGCAAATTGGAGTCTCAGTGTGAGATCTTCTTCCTTTCTACTTCCAGTGTGCTCAGGCTGGAGTCTATTTACCGCCAGCTAGCACAATTTCTTCCTGCACACCCCTGAACTTCACTTGTTTATGTAGCAGAAGAGCCATAGTGAGTGGTTGGCCATGTTTTAACAGCAGCCCCTACTTATCACTGTGAATAGTTAACTTTCTTTCTTTTTTGGGGGGGGTGGGGGCAGGGTCTCGCTTTGTAATTCAGGCTGGCCCTAAATTTATCCTCAAACTCACATCACAGCAGTCCTCTTGCCTCTGCCTCCTGAGTGCTGAGATTACAAGTGTGAGCCACCACACCCGGCACTGTGGTATGTGGTATTGGTTGCTGCTGGACCTGAGTCTCCACACCTAGTATTGTATGTGGTTTCCAGGGGATCGGACCTGGGCCCTTGCACTTGCAAGACAGGCACTGGAACTACTGAGCTAAATCTCGGCCCCAGGTTAAATTTCATTTTTGCAATCCTTTCTTTTTGGAGGTGTTTTTATTAGGATCCCTGGGTTCTGGATTCTCTTGTATTTGCTCCCAAGAGTTTAGTAATCATCACTATCATTCTCATTATTTAGGATATTATATCTTCCTTTCTGTAGAAGTATTTGACTAACAATGTTCTGATACAAATGGATATGGTGAATTAGATAATGAAATATTATAATATCGTGTCATATAATGAGTTTACATACAAGTGTGGGACTTCTGCCTGTCTCTGCTATAGAGCTCCTCCATTTTCTAGGACACCCAAGCTTATCTCAAAACATGTTCTCTGATTTGAAATAATACACACTATCAAAATGCTTGTTTCTTGTCTTTGAACCAAGAATTCCCTATACTCACATTAAATTATAAAATTTAGAATCTCAATTTCCTTACAGACCCAACTTATTTTTCTACATTATTTGTTCCTTTGGTTCATTTATTTCTTCTTCTGATTTCTATATAGGAGAAAGTTGTTCTACTAGATTTTTAGGCTTATCGGAAGTTAAATTCTAAGGTTACCTTAGAAATCTATTATTTTATCAGCCATTGAATTCATTGTTAAAGGCTTTGTGTTATGATTGAAAGGGTAGAGGATGTACATACAGTAAGACAGAATGAGGCTTAACTATTGGATTTTACCGGTTCTTTGCTCGTAGACCATTATTTAATCTCTCTCTCTATATATATTTATTTGTAAAATGAAGCTATAATTACTTTCATAAAAAGCTGTTTTGATGATTTTTTAAATTGAATACTGGCATATTTTATACATGCAATATGAACATATTAAACATTGAGAATTTGTACATGTACCTGATACATCTTGATTCTCACTTTTTCACATTCCTCTGCCCTCTGTAATACCTCCGCCACCAATATACACTATATATTTCCTTTTGTTTTACTATCATATTTTTCCTCTCCCTTTTTTACTTTATTCTACCTGCCCTTTCCCTTTTCCTTTTCATGTTTTCTTCCTATTTCACATTACCTATCATACATTTTGGCATTCAAAATCACTGGTTTTTCATACTAGAGAAAAGATATGTTACTTACACATCTTAGTCCTATTTATTTTACTTATGTGTATGTTCTCAAGGTACATCCATTTGAGTATAAATAACTAAATTTATCATTCTTATGGCACAGTAATATCCCATTTTATTTAAGAAATCTTCCACATCCATTCTCATGTCGATAAGCATTTGGACTGCTGCCAATATTTAGCTATCACAAATCTGCTAATGAGCTGCTAACTTATTGCTAAACCTCAAACTACCAGAAAAAGAGGGAAAAGATAACCCAAAACTCATACAAGGGAGTGAGTTATAAAGATTAGAGCAGAAATTAATGCAATGAAAACTAAGAGGATAGAAAAACATTAACAAATCGAAGAACTACTTTTTTGAAAGAATAATTAAAGTGACGAACCCTCAGCCAACTTTATCAAAACAGGGAGACTCAAATTCATGAAATCAAGAATGAATAGGAGGAAAACATCATAGATCCAGCAGAAATACAGAGGATAATAAACAATTATTTTTGAAATTATACTCTAATAAAATAAAAAACAAAGAAAAAATGGGTAGATTCCTAGACACATATGAACTTCCAAAGTTGAATGAATAAGATATAAAAATTCTAAACACCAGAATATCACTATGTAAAATTAAAAATGCAATTAAAAACCTACCAACAAAAAAAGTCTGGGCCCTGATGGCTTTACTACTGAATGCTACAAGCCTTTTAAAGAAGAGCTAATGCCACTACTTCTCAAACTCTAATGAAATTGGAAGGGAAACAATACTCCCAAATTCTTTCTTAGAAGCGACCATTACATGGACTCCAAAAGTAGAGAAAGACCCAATCAAAAAACAGAACTACAGGCCAAGCCCTGTAATAAACACTAGTGCAAAAATCCTCAATATGATACCAGCAAACGGAATATAAAAGATTGTTAAGAAGAGCAAACACCCTGATCAATTTGGGTTCATGCCAGAGATGCAAGGATGATTCAACATATGTAAATCAAAAAATATTATACACTATATTAACAGACTCAAGAAGAAAAACCAAGTGATCATCTTAATAGATGAAGAAAAAGCATTCAATAAAATCCAACACCCATACATGATTAAAACCCTACAAAAAATTGGAATAGATGGTCTATCTCAAAACTGTTTTGAGAATTATATGAGGTAAGTAGAATTCTAGACACAATAAGAGATAACTGTTGTTATTTATAATATTTTCAATATAATATATTATGAATATATTCACATTTAATAAACTGACTACATCTAGAATTTTTCTTGATTTCCAAGAGAACAGTCATACATATGTTTTCACTAAATACAAAATTTCCTTATGCCAACATTTACATTTTAAAATTTATGTATTAAATTTTGGGGTGTATTTTTACATGTTGTAGTGTTGTCATCCTCGGCTTCTGGGTGGCATGCAGCTAAGGATCAGGTTTGGAGGCCTGCACCGGGAGGGTGATTGCACAGAGTCACCACACAACTCTGGGGAGCTCTTTGAGAAAAGATGGAAATCTTTAATGCAAATTCAGGTACTTTTACAGTAAAGGGTAGAGGGTCTAAACATACAAGTGGGGACAGTCACGGATTGGTTGAAGCATGCACAGACTGTGTAGATTGATTGAAAAGGCAGTCCTGCTTTTGCTTGAGGTGGAGTCATGATGAGGTGGAATCACAGTGAACAAGCCTGGCTGAACTTTAGTGAAAGCCTGGCTTTCACCTACATATCCCCTTTTAGTCTTTGACTCCAAAACATTGACCAAAAGCACAGTATTGTAATAAAAATGCAAAGACAAATTTTTAAAGGTTAAATACAACATAGCATATGAAAATATACCTCAGTGTTTTTAAGTACATAATATATACAATAACTAGGAGTTATTTTTTATGTAAACTCTACATATTAGAAGATTGATTTAGAGGGGTAGAAACACATTTTCTATAATGATGAATGAAATGTCTATAATGTTCAATTAACAACATATTTACAAGATGACTTGAGGTTTTAATGTATAAGAATGAAAATGCAGAAAGCCTTTTTCTTTGATTACAAACCAAGGTTGAAAATGTAATTTCAAACCCTGTCTTTCCTTACCAATTCAAAAACAAGCTACATAGAGCCAAAATAACCTATAGCTAACAATGGACCTTGAATAAAAACCATATTGTAAACTGGCAACAAAACCTGTTTACAAAGTATATCTCTCATGGATATTAATAAAACAAAATCTATAACACCTTAGTTGTATTAATGTATGATCACTCAGAATCTGGCATCCTATAGTCAATAATAAGCAAGTAAAACAATTACCATTTTTTTCTTTTCTACTAGATATTTGAGAGCATGTTATAGTGAGACCTATATTAAATAAAGTTGATCCCTTACTCTCTAACAAGGTCAGAGAAATCTCTTCAGGCAGTACCTTGGAACAGTGCAGTATCTCAATTCTTCTAGTGTCAGCCACCAGGATATGCCATGGCCTGGCTTAGGCCAAGTGTTGTTTTCAGAAGCATGAAAGATTTTTCTTTTCTCCAGGTGACATTTCTATGGCACACGTTTGTAAAATCAGCATCTCATGGAGAAAGTTTCCTCTTTTTTGGATCTTAAGTAGTTACATTTGAACTTAGAGAGCCAGGGCCAAAATATTGACTGCCTTTTTAGGCTAATTGCCTTTATAGTTATGGTTTCTTAAACTTCAGTTTTTAAACACCCAAGAGAGAAGATAAATATCTTTAGCATTTTCAATAGCAGTGATGAACTCAGCTATTATAAATCTATTGCATAAAAAACATTTAGTTAAAAACACAGTTAGTTAGCCATTATAGTTGCAAGTGATAATTGTTTTAGTGGTTGAGTAACTATCTAATGTTAATAGAAAGGGGCTTTAACTAAAGAACTATGCATAATATTTTAGTAAAACAACTGTGTTATAATCTCTGTGATATATTTAAAAGTCTCTACTGCAAAATAGCCATTGTTAGGTGCACTTACTGTCCCAAAAATATAAGGAAGATGTCTGAATCAAAAGGTGACTATCATACACAAAATTTGAAGACCTATATAATTATAGAGCATAAATACATCTTGTACAGCAGTAAGGTAGCAATAACAAGTATCACAATTATATAAAACCTTATATCCTTCAATGTAGTTTCGTACCAAAGGCATCTTTTTAATAACAATCCTCCTTTTTTTAAAAAAATTAATATTTTGAAGATGACCATTGTAAACATATCATAATAATACATTTAGAATTTGACCAATATACATATTTTACAATAACAATTTTAGAGGTAAAACCTTTGATGATGACCAATGAATCAACTTGCAATAACAATGAGGCAATAATTGTTGGTGTAAGTTTTTCATAAAGTCGTGAAAATATTGGTGGTTACATTAGTAAACAAAGACCAGAATAATTATATTCTGGGCAGGTGTTCCTCTGTTCACCAAAGGGAGTTTAACTTAGCAGTATTTATACTGATAAGTTTTTTTTTTAATTTAAAGGAGAGAATATTGCCTATTTATTATTTAAGTACTTATTTATCTATTATATATTATTTTTAAAAAAGGACCAGACTGGAAATAAACATGCTATTTGTAGCTCATAAAACTTGTTTAAATTAAAGCCTTTAAGGGAAGACACATGGTGTTTTTGTAAAATAAATTTGAGCATCACTTCAATAAGCTAGTATCTATAGGAAAAAAGGCATGTCTTTAAAGGCATTTATCTGAAAGTCAATTTAATTATAGGTGCATATATTTTAGGGAAAAAATTAAAGATGAAGAAAAAAATTATTTTGAGCTCAAACAAAACAATTAGACAAACTGTATGATTAGATAAACAGATAAACAGACAAACATATAAGACAATCTAAGATTAAGAGTGCACTCAAATATATATGGCCAAACTGAATTATAATACCTATTGTATAATTTTAATTGTATTTTAATTGTAATTGTACTCAAGATCAAAAAATTTCTTTGTAGGTCAATTGACAGAGATTTCTTATGATTTAAACAGGAGAAATAGAAACACTTTATACTTGTATGGACCACACTGTTAAGTTGCTCTTTTGGGGGTTAGAGATAAAGAAACATACTTGTGTTTGAGCAGTGCTGCTGCCAGAATGGGCAGCACAAGATGGATCACCATCATTGGCCCAGGAATTGGAGTTTTGGGGGGAGCCATGTTGTAAGCTTGTTTACAGGGATTTTTGAGCTCCCCATGACACCAGTGGGGTTGATTTGGAGGGTGGTGATGTCACTTGTATTGGTTGACTTTGCAAACTGGGATCTAGAGTAGTTATTTGGAATCTTGCAGGAAGACATAAGAGAACCCTCTCCCTCTTGTTAGAGACCATTGACATATTTAATCCATGGTGATATTTTGTAAATAATATGGTTTGATGTCATCAGATTTTTCAAGCTTATAAGTAATCTTTTGGATGTGATTGTCTTAAAAATTTTGGGGTTAAAACAGGAATAGCAAAGGGGTGTACTCTGGGAAAGCAGCAAACTTATTGTCAGGGTAGACAGCTCCAGAATTAAACGGGCTACCTTTGGGTAATGTTAGAAAAATCTACATCATGGTTCAGCAAAAGGATTTTCCACTTAAACGTGCTAAGAAACCTTGGCTGAGAGTAAGTATATTTTACTCATCTTTTTATATTCAGAACTTAGTTTATGGCTGGCACTAGTGTTGAAGAAAAAACTTCCTCATCTATTCAAAGAAAAATCTCTATCAAAAGTGGCTAAAGCTAGATCTAACTCTTTCACCATGTATTAAAATAAAATCAAAGTGGATTAGGGACCTAGATATTAAAATGGACACACTAATCCTGCTAAATAGGTTAGGTAAAATTCTTGAAGATATTGGTTTAGGAAAATATTTCATGAACAAATACTCCATAACACGAGAACTGGTAGAAGAAATCAATAACTGGGATCTCCTCCTATTGAGAGGTTTCTTCACAGCAAAAGAAACCAACAGCAAATTGAAAAGTCAATCAACAATGTGAGAAAGAATCTTTACCAGCCACTTGTCAGACAAAGGACTACTATCTAGAATATATGAAGAGCTTAAAAAAAAATCAATCCACCCATATTTAAAGACCTAATTCAAAAATGGGCATCTGAAATGAACAGACACTTTTTAGAGGAAGAAATAAAGCAGCTAAGAAACATATGAAGAAATGTTCAATATTATTAGTCATTCAAGAGATGCAAATGAAAACAACATTAAGATTTCATCTCACTCCACAAAGAATGGCTACTATCTCAGAATCAGCCAGCCACAAATGTTGGTGAGTCAGTGGAGAAGAAGGAACCCTTCTCCAGTGTTGGTGGAATGTAAATTCGTATAACCCCTGTGCAGATGAGTATAGATATTCCTCAAAAAACTACAGCTGGAGGTGCCATTTGACCCAGTCATCGCTCTGCTAGGTATATACACAAAAGAATTAAAAGATTAATTTCACAGTGACATATGTGCACCTATGTTTATAGTAGCTCAGTTTATGATTGCTAAATCTTGGAAACAACCAAAATGTCCATCAACTGGAGACTGGATAAAAAAGTTGTGGTTGTTCTACAGAAGGAGTATTATTCTGCCGTAAAAATGATGAGTTTGAATCATTTATAGTTAAATACCTTCAGGAAATCCTCATAAGTAAAATAAATAGGTCACAGATGTGTAAATATTGCATCTTTTCTCTGGTATGAGAAAATTAAGATGTAAATGAGTTCTAGAATGTATGTTATATATTGTGAAACAGAAAATACTCAAAGCGAAATGGGGTAAAGGGGGAAAATGAGATTATAACAAGAAAGGAAACAAAGTTTATGTATATAGGGGGTGGGGTGGTAGGGTTGGTAGAGCTATGGAAAAAATGAGAAATAAGTTGTGTCATATACTGATACAAATTCTCATTGTTGAGTACAAACATGGCATGTATATGTAATGTACCAATAAAGATTTAATAAGAAAAAAAAGTGGCTAGAACAAAATCTTTATTGGGTCTATAGAAAGTACATGGATTCTACTTGTTTACACTCAATAGTCCATAATTTATTTCTTTATATATATTATGTATGTATGTATATATAAAATACATACACATATTTACATATATGTATATGTATATGAAAATATACACACATATTTACATATATGTATGTATGTATATGTACAAATATATGTATATGTATGTATGTGTGTGTATATGTGTGTATATATATATATATATATATATATATATATATACATACATATACACCCAACACACACATGCACATATTCATATATATTTATTTGCTTGCTGAGAAAGGGTTTCTCTAGGTAGCTTAGGTTGGCCTTGAACTTATTATATAACCTAATGTAACCTCAAACTCAAATATATATTTAAATTATTTATACTATAAAAGAATACCCACTGCCAAGAACACACTATTGGAATTGAAAGAGATCTCATCTGATTGAAAATAAAAGCTCTTTTAAAATGTTAATTAGCATGTCGTGTTTCAATCACGATGCTCACAATATTTTTTGGCTATTAGTTCTGGTGTTTTTCAAAGCCTAAGAGAAAAGATGGAAGTGGACTGAAATTTAAAAAAAAAATTGTGGGCATTTGTCTAGTGAAAACATTTACAACAGAAATGAAGTAAAACGGTACATCTGCAATAGTCCAAGTTTGACTAGAGTAAGTTAGTTCACCCTACTGAGCCCTGATTTTCTCACCTGTAAGATGGGCATCCTAGGACCTTTCTGTTTCTTTCTTTATTTCTTTTTCTTTCTTTCTTTTTTTTTTTTTTTTTTTGGTAGCTTGGATATCCTCTACTTGGTTCTCCATGTATGAACAAGCTGAGATGCTAATCAGACATTTTGTTGGAGGCTGATCACTCTGTCCGCAGAACAGAGTTGTGAATATTAAACTTGGGCATCAATCAATCAACAAAATCAATTTTAAAAAGGATTACTGGGTGCCACATGTAGTGTCTCTCAGTATGTCTGGGATGTAGCTCAAGAATTTTCTTTACTAACAAGTTATCAGGGAATACTTATGCTGTTGACTAGAGACCTCACTATGTGAACTATTGGTACTAACAACGTATCACTGATGATAGTACCAGAAATCCGAAGTTTAAAGTTTGACTCAATTACCACCTATAGAGTCTTAGGGAAGTGATTTACTATCTAATCTTTAGTATCTATAACAATTTTAGATCTCAGAGCTGTGACACACATATAAACAATGTACCAAATAGAGTTTGTTACAGCCCCTGGCATAGAAGGCACAAATCTTTTTTTTTTTTTTTTCTTAATATACATAGCTAGATGTTTCAATTCACTACAAGAAATCATTCACACAGAAATTAAAACTTCAGGAAAAGAAAATAGGAATGAAACAAAGAGTATCTTATTAGAATTGTATGTATTATATATAAAGACAAACATAGAGAAAAGGTTAAAATATAGGCTCTTCAAAATAAGGAGGTGGGAGATTACCTGTTTTGTTTTTTTCTCCTGTCATAGCTATTGTCACACAGGCAAAACCAGAGCAAGTACCAGTGCTGGAATGGACATATTTTAGTTTACCAAAGACAGCAACATGAGTGTCATCTATTTGCTACAAGGAGTTGGACTTTTAGCCTCTGGTGTTTATGCCAGAAGTCTAAAGGGGGCCAAGATGAGTTATGCTTCTGAGAACCGCAAGTTAGTGACACTTTCTAAGAGGGTC
>PVIR01030668.1:0-19869 GCA_004026965.1 Petromus typicus | reverse complement strand
TATCTCAAGCATCCAGAGTTCATAATGCTCACGGTGCCAATTAATCTCAACTTGACTGGATTGAGACTTCTGGAGAGCTCACTAAAAGACAAGGTTGTTCTACTCATCAGTATATTATGCACTGATATACATGGCTGAATCTGCTATTAAACTACAAGGTGAATTCTAGATGGAGAAAGTAAGAGTGCCTTTAGAGGGTATATCTGTCACTGGTTGTGTTCTTATGCATCTCAGTTGATATGAAAAGAATGGTTTTGCCAATTCATGTCCTCAAAGGCAAACATACAACCCTGCATAACTAAAGATTAAAAACAATAGTACCAACCCACCAGGAAAGACAACCTGCAACTCTATTAATCAGAGACCATTTAGGTACCCAGCCAGTAGTACTACCTGACACAGATGCAGCCAATGTTCTCATCAGACAGTGGAAGACAACTAGCAGTGCCACTCAATTTCCAATCATAAAAGGCAGCATAGGCCAATTAGAAGAAATCAGTGCCAAAGTCTGCCTGGTTTTGGTTACTGTCAGTTAACCTATCAAACTTCTAGGCCTACTCATTATTAAAGATTTTTCATCAACAAAAAATAGATCCAATGGTCAGGATAAAGTGGTTTTCTCCTCACATACACAGAGACCAACATAAACACACAAGGATTATGAAAAAGATTAAGGATATATGACAACACCAAAGAAAACAAAATAAGGTATAAGGAACAATATTGTATCTAGTAAAGAGATCTATGAAATGACTGACAAAAAATTCAAAGACAAACATACAACCGTGAATAACTACAGATTACAAACAATAGAATAATCTTCTTGAAGCCAGGTGTGATAGTGTACTCTTATAATCTTAGAACTCAAGAGGTTGAGGCATAAGTATCACCAGGAGTCCACAGCCAGCCTGGGCTACAAAGTGAGGTCAAGTTCAGCCTAACTACATGTTGGACCCTGCAAAAAAAAAAAAAAAAAAAGAAAGAAAGAACAATCCTCTTAAAACAATCTTCAGTTAGAGTCTGAGTAACTACTGTGGAGGTTACATGGTGACTTTTGCTGCCCACCAGCAGCCTTCTGGTCAGAAGGGCCAGCCCACAAGCTCACTAGACCTACATTCCACAGCAGGAAAGTCCAGGCAAGCAGTGTGGAGGTCATGCTGTGACTTCTGGAACTGGCCAGCAGCCTTCTTGTCATCAAGAACAAGACACAAGCCCCCAGTACCTCCTTTCCCCTGTGGGTGAATCTGGATAAGTGTCATGGAGACAGCAGCCTCCTTGTCATCAGGGCCAGACCACAAATACGCTGGACCTTCATTCTGCAGTGGGAGAGTCCTGGTTAGCCCTGCAGACTTCAGGCAGAGACTTCTGCTGCCAGTCAGCAGCTTTCCTGTCATATAGACCAGATGAAAAGACAGCAGGACCTCCATTCTTCTGTGGGCAAGTCTAGGTAAGTGTCATGGAGTTCATGTGGTGATCTCAGCAGGTGGCAGGCAGCCTTAGTGTCATTAGGTACAGACCACAGGTCCCCATGTGAGAAAGTCTGGGTAAGTGCTGTGGCGGTTGTGCAGTGATTTTCAGTGCAGGCCAGCACAATAGAACTGAGAAATTTTTCAAAAACCCAAATTCAAAGATCATCACCACAGAGGAATGCAGGCAAAAGGAGAATGAAGCAAACTAAACCTCAATTACCAAGACTCAGCTGGTAATAAAAGTAGATCTAGTAAAATGAAAATCAGAACTGATCTCTGAGATGAAAACAGAGAAGACACACTGTCAATAGTGAAAGATATAATTAAAGAAGAGATCAGGGGCATGATAGAATCTGAGATAACAAAAGCAATGGAACCTTTTAAACAGCTTCAAGCAGAGTTCCAGGTGATTTAAAATGAGAAGAAAAGTTTGCAAAGTAATATAAATGAAGCTGAGGACCAAATTTTAGAACTAGAGGACAGGATCACAGTGAGTTAACAGCAAAGGAATAATTTAGGAAAAATGCCAAAGGACCATGAGAAATCAATCCAACAGCTCCTAGATGATTCAAAGAATAACATGAGACTGATTAGAAACTCTAAGGAAGCAAAGGACAACACAAAAGACATTTAAAAACTGTTCACAGATATAATGACAGAAAAACTCACAGGAAAAGGAAAAGATATGGACATGAATGAGGCATATAGAACTCCTAAAAGCTATATTTTAAAAAAATCTATACCTAGAGGTATATGGTTATCAAGGTACCAGATAATCAATAAAACAACAAAATACTAAAAGCAGTTAAAGAAAAGAAAAAAAACCACATACAAAGGAAAGCACCTCAGGATCACAGTAGACTTTTCAATGCAAATGCTCAGTGCAAAGAGATCCTGGAGTGAGGGGGGGTTTCAAGTTTTGAAAGAAAACAACTTTTAACTTAGATTGATGTATCTGGCAAAACTATCATTCAAAATTGATGGGGAAACAAGATACTTCCATGACAAAGAACACCTAAAAATCTTCAGAAACAGGGGCCAGGAATATAGCTCAGTGATTCTGGTGCCTGTCTTGTAAGTGCAAGGGGCCGGGTTCAATCCCCGGTAACCACATAACAATACTGGGCATGGAGACTCACCCCAGCAGCAATCAGTACCACATACCACAGTGCCGAGCGTGGTGGCTCACACCTGTAATCCCAGCACTTGGGAGGCAGAGGCAGGAGGATTGCTGTGATGTGAGTTTGAGGCAGAGCTCAGGGCCAGCCTGAACCACAAAAGGGAGACCTTGTCTCAGAAAACCTTAAAAAAAAAAATCTTCACAAATACAAAACTTGCCCTCCATAAAATTCTGAAGAATATCTGAGAAAAAACAATGAAGGTCACAAATTCATGAGACCCAGCAGGGTAAATTCATTGGGCAAGGCAAGAAACTGAATGGAAAGGAGAAAAGCAAACAATAAAATAGCTGAGAGCAGAAAAATACAATGATAGTTGCACAGGCCGTATCAATCATAAACATTAATGCCAGTAGTCTCAATGTGCCAATTAAATGACATAAGCTGGAAGACCCTACAATATTCTGTATACAAGAAACACACCTAATTGAAAAAGAAAGCCATAGACTGTAAATAAAAGGATAGAAAACAATTCTCCATGATACAAGCAACTTCAAAAAAACAGCAATGACTATCTTATTTGTAGACAAAATAGATTTCAAACGAAAATTGATTAAGAGAGACAAAGAAAGATACTACACCCTTATACAGGGAACAGTCCACAGGAAAGAGATGGCATTCATAAATATATATGTACCAATTCCAGTGCACCAAACTACATAAAACAATTTTAATGGAGATTAAAAGCCAGATAAGCACTAATCCAATAGTAGTAGAGGATTTCAATGCATGGCTGTTACAAAAAGGCACATTGACTGAATTAAAAATCAATAAGGAAATACTTGAACTGAACCAAACCTTTAAACCAATGGGCTTACTATATGCTTACGGAGTATTTCACCCTACAAAGTCAGACTATACGTTCTTCTTAACTGCTTATGGGTCATTCTCCAAAACAGACCACATTCTAGTTCATAGAACAGGTGTAGGTAAATGAAAAAGAACTGACGTTATCCCCTGTATTCTGTCAGACCATAATGCCTTGAAATTGGAGATAAATAGTAAAAGAAACTGCAGGATCATCACCAACACATGGAAAGAGAATAACACTCTGCTGACCAATCAATGGGTCAAAGATAAAATTAAATAGTTTTTACAATTAAATAATACCTCCAGTACAACATACAGAAATTTATGGGACACAATTAAAGCAGTTCTATAAGGGAAAATCAAAGCAATGAATGCCTACACCAGGAAAACAGGGCAAGCTCAAATAAATAATCTAATGCTGAACCTCAAGCTACTAGAAAAAGCAAAGCAAGACAAACCCAGAGTTCATACTAGGGAGGAAATTATAAAGATCAGAGCAGAAATTAATACAATGGAGACTAAGAGGACAATATGAAAAAAAATCAATGAATCAAAGAGTTGGTTCTTCAAAAAGATAAACAAAATTGACAGACCCCTAGCCAAACTTACCAAACAAAGGAAGGGAAAGGCTCAAATCTATCCTACTAGGAACAAAAAGGGGTAAAGCACCAAAGATCTAACAGAAGTTCAGAAGATAATAAACACTTATTTTGAAAATCCGTACTTCTATAAGATGGAAAATACAGAAGAAATGGATAGATTCTTATATACATAGGAATTTCCAAAGTTGAACAAAGAAAATAAAAAACTGTTAAATACCTGTTAATATGTAAATGCCTGTTAATATGTATTAAATAACTGTTAATATGTAAAATCAAACATACCAACAAAGAAAAGTCTTAATCCTGATAGCTTTACTGCTAAATTCAGAGGAAAGTTAATGCCACTACTTCTTAAATGCTTTAATGAAATTGAAAGGGAAGCAGTGCTCCAAATTCATTCCTGGAAGCAACCATTACATTAATTCCATAAGGAAGAAAGACCCACTGAAAAAGAGAACTATAAGCCAGTCTCTCTAATGAACACAACGCAAAAATCCTCAATAAAATACTGACAAACAGAACACAAAGAATTATCCAAGACAGCATACACTCTGACCAGGTTTGACTCATCCCAGGGATGCAAGGATGGTTCAACATGTGTAAATCAATAAACATAATACACTACATAAACTGACTTATGGACAAAACCCATATAGTCATCTCAATAGATGCAAAAAAACATTTGACAAAATCCAACAGACATTCATGATCAAAACCCTACAGAAAATTGAAATAGATGGACTTTGTCTCAAACTAATAAAAGCTATTTAGAAGAAACCAACAGCCAGCATCACCTTAAATGCTCAAAAACTGAAACCTTTCACACTAAGATCAGGAACAAGACAAGGATGTCTGCTTTCACCACTCCTGTTCAACACGGTGCTAAATACATTATCCTCAGAAACTAGACATAAGGAAGAAATAACAAGAATAAAAATAGAAAAAGAATAAATTAAACTGTCGACATGATACTCTATATAGAAGATCCTAAAATTTCAACCAAAAGACTGCTGGACTTAATCATCAGATTTAGTTGCATGGCTGGACACAAGGTCAATGCTGAAAAATCAATAGACTTTGTATATACCAACAACAGACTCACTGAGAGAGAAATAGGGGAGTCAAACCCTTTCACAATAGCATCCAAAAAATGAAATATCTAGGAATCAATCTAAAAAGGAAGTGAAAGACCTCTACACTGAAAACTACAGCACTCTGAAAAGAGATAGAAAGAGATATCAGAAAATGAAAAGACATCCTTTGTTCCTACATAGGAAGAACCAATGTTGTTTAAATGGCTATACTCCCACAATTCCTATACAAATTCAATGCAATCCCCATTGAAATCCCAACAAAAATATTTCATAGATCTAGAGAAAATAATCCAAAATTCATCTGGAACCACAAGAGACTCAGGATAGCTAAAGCAATTCTAAGCAACAAGGACATGGCGGGGAGGTGGGTATCATGATCCTCAATATGAGGCTATACTACAAAGCCACTGTGAAAAAACTGTGTGTTACTGGCAAAGTAACAGACCTCAGGATGAGTTGAATACATTAGAAGATCCAGAAACAACTCCAGATACATTAAGCCACCTCATCTTTGACAAAGGAGCCAAATATCCTCAGTAGATGAAAGACATTCTCTTTAACAAATGATGCTGGAAAAGCTGGGCTTTAACCTGCCAAAGGCTAAAAAGCTAGACCTATCTCTTTCACCATGTACTGAACAGAAATCAAAAAAAGAGACCTAAATATTAAAACAGAAACACTAAACCTACTGAAAAACAGGTTAGGTAGAATTTTTGGAGACATTGGCTTGGGAATGACTTTATAAACAAAATTTCTATAGCAGGAGAACTAGCAAAAGCGATCAACAAATGGAATCTTATCCTATTAAAAAGCTTCTGCACACCAAAAGAAACCACTAGCAGAACAAAAACACACCCAACAATATGGGGAAAAAAATTTTACCAGCTCTTCCTCAGATAAAAGGATACTACCTAGAATAAATAAAGAGCTTAAAAAATAAGCACCACCCCCACCAGCCGGGGAGTTATCTCAGTGGTTCCAGCGCCTGTCTTGCAACGCTAGAACCCGGGTTAGATCCCCGGTAACCACATACCATACTAGGCGTGGAGACTCACGCCCAGCAGCAACCAGTACCACATACCACAGTGCTGGGCGTGCTGGCTCACTCCTGTAATCCCAGCACTTGGGAGGCAGAGGCAGGAGGATTGCTGTGATGTGAGTTTGGAGGCTGAATTCAGGGCCAGCCTGAACCACAAAGAGAGACCTTGTCTCAAAAAACCTAAAAAAAAAATAAATAAATAACCCCCCCCCAATTTAAAGATCCAGTTTTAAAATGACGACCTGAAATGTACACTTTTCAGAGGAAGAAGTAAAAGCAGATAAGAAGCACATGAAAATATGCTCAATAGGTTACAGATGTGTAAATATTGAATCTTTCTTCTGTTATGAGGAACTGAAAATGTAAATGATTTTGAGAATATATGTTGGATATTGTAAAATAGAAAATATTCAAAGGGGTAAGTAACAACGGGAAAGAAAAAATGATGATGGTGATAACAAAAGGAAGGCTTATGTATACAAGGGGTACAGTGTTGTAGGGTGGGTAAGGGAACTGAAATAAAATAATCTTCAGAATACGTGAAAGAGAACTAAGTTAAACTTTGGATATAATTTGTGTACACAATGATGTCTGAAAGAAAGAGAAGGATTTTTTTTTAATTTAATTCTATGGAAAATATAACTGCCAAAAGCTTCAACTATAAATTTGATCAAGCAGAATAATCAGTGAGCTCAAAACAAGACATTCAAAATTACCTAGTAAGAGAAACAAAAAGAATAAAAAAGCCTGTTGGAATTAACTATCACTCACATAATAAGTGATTCAAAAGGAGAAGAGAGAAAAAGGCATAGATAACATATATGAAGAAATAGTGGCTGAAAATTTCCCAAGTCTGGGAAAGGATAACAATCTTCATGTATGGAATGCTCAGATCTCACCAATCAAATTCAGTCCACAGAAGGATTCACCAAAACACATCATAATTAAATTATTCCAAATTAAAGACAGAAAAAATACTGAAAGTAGAAAGAAATAAAAAGTCTATCATATTCATGAGCCCATTACAGCTTTCCACAGATTTTTTAATAAAAACTTTAGGCCAGGAGAGATGAACTATTCAAATTACTGAAGAAAAATAGAAGAAAGAACTGCCAAAAAAGTCACAGCATACCTTCAAAAAGGGCAAGGCAAAGCTCTCCTTCAAAACTTAGCAAGATGTAAAAACTTTCCTGACAGAGAGAGGGAGCTGTCAAACCTGCAGACATGTGGTGACTTTTGGGAGCCCATAGGACTCCATGGAGAAATACACCAGAGGAATGGAGCAGTGCACACATTGGACTGCAGCATCTGCTCTAATTAACATTTATAGGTTGGTCCAAAACTGACCAACAGAGGCTCAGTGCCAGTCAAGTAAGGAAGTTCCGGGCACCACAGCAAGGGGCAGAAGATCTGCACACCAGCCACCAGGCACTTCACTGAAAAGAGATTAAAATCTCTATGGCAAAGGCACTGGGGAACATAAAA
This sequence comes from Petromus typicus, assembly GCA_004026965.1. Classification (NCBI taxonomy): domain Eukaryota; kingdom Metazoa; phylum Chordata; class Mammalia; order Rodentia; family Petromuridae; genus Petromus; species Petromus typicus. The sequence goes on along the minus strand of PVIR01030668.1, from coordinate 12,192 downwards.
ACCAGTGTTAAGAACTGGAACCGTTCCCTCTGACAAGACTGCCAGCTGCCAGACTATTGTATTCTTCTACCATATTGAAAAAGCACCTACGGGAAGAGTGAAGAAAACTTGTGGACTACAGCTATTGGTTAGTCTGTGGTGCAAGCACCACCTATAGGACCCAGGACTCACTTCGGGGGAAGAATGGCTTGTACTTACAGTAGAACCTTGCAGAGGTGAAACCTGCAAGAGTTCAGGGAGCTCAATTCAGGCATTATAGCCAGAACCCAGACTAAATCCCAATGGTCTGCAGCTATCTCCCTGTGACTAGTAAACTCTAATAGTCACACTATCACCTATGTCATCTACAGGAAATAGCACATCCACACCTTGAAGGGCCTTTTATTATTGTTTTTGGTTTTGTTTTTCATTGCTGTTTTTTTTTCTTTTCCTATTTTCTGTCCTCTCTTTTATTGTTCATTTCTTTACTTTCTTCTTCTTGAGTTTGTCCAATTTTGAGTTTCTCCTTCTCTTAACTGCTCTTATTGTTATAGGAGATTGAAAATAGTCTCTTGTTTGCTTACTGCTTCTGGGTACCTCTGTTATCCTTTTATTCCTTTATCCTTTCTTTTCATCCTATCAGTACTACTTCACAGAAGTTTGTGTGCCTTGGTCTTCCCTACTCTCTTAACCTTTTGTACTATGATAAGAGGGTGAATTCAGTTTCTAGTTGTCCTGTTGCTATTAGTCTGCTAGTTTAGTATTTGTCTCTTCTGTCTCTTTTGTCTTCTAGCCTTAATAGGTTTATTAATAAAACTAATAGGTTTCCCTGTTTCTAATCTCTCCATTTCCTTCTATCTCTCTACCCACCCAGTGAATGCAAAGCTTTATTCTCAGGGGGTTATGACACTACATTGAAGGGCCTGTATGCTGTAAACATATTTCTGCTTAGTTTGAGATTTCAGTATGTGGTCACAGATCTAGCACATATTAAAGGTATCAGAATAGTGAGTGCCACAGTTTGTCATTTTCTGGGCTGTGTTTGACGCTGATGATGATATTGATTGTATTATTTTGAGTAAGATGAAGTGATTGTTCTATATAACTACCTTTAATGGTGTGCCAGGACTGATATTGGCTAAGGGTCATTACAGATACAAGGAGGGAGATCCAGGAAGTAGCCATCTCCTAAGAGTTCTAAATATCAGAGAGAAATAAATTTGCAATAAACATTGCCAAGGAATTAAACCAAAAATATCAGCAACAAGAAAAAAATAGAAATGAAAAAAAAATGTAAAACCCAGATACTCAGATCCTAACCACAGGGGAATCCAGAGAGAGCAAAATGAAGCAAACTGAAACTGTATCACCAGTATATATGTATATATATGTATATATGTATATATGTATATATATATATATACATAATCTTCTAGATATATTTAACCTGTTCACAAATGTAATGGCAGAATATCTGACCAAAAAAAGAATTTGACAAACAGATAAATGAGGCATATAGGACTGCAACAGGCCATGATCTAAAAATATCTATACCTAGACGTAAACCATCAAGATTCCAGGTAGCCAATGAAGAATAAAATATCGAAATCAACCAGAGAAAAGAAGCAAAGCAAACCACATACAAAGAAAAGCCCATTAGAATCACAGCAGACTTTTCAACCCAAACATTCATGCAAGGAGACCCTGGACTAAAATGTTTCAAAAAAAAAAAAAAACCCACAACCTCCAACCTAGATTGATGTATCCTGCAAAACTATCCTACAAAATCAATAGAAAAATAGGATAATTCCATGACAAACAATATCTAAGAAACTTCACAAATGCCAAACCTGCCCTCTAAAAAATCTGTGTAGTGACTACTACAAAGCACTAATGAAAAAACTGAAGAAAGAACAAATGAATGGAAAGATACTATGGGTTTATAGATTAAAAGAAAGATTATTTGGAATATGTTCACTATACAAGCAAGTCTACAGATTCAACACAATCTCTGTCAAAATCATAACATCATTTCCATAGAAATAGAAAAAAATTCTAAATTCATATGAAATCACAAATGACCATAAATGCACAAAGAAATCTTGAGTGAAAAGAACTAAGCTGAAGGCATCTGTGATTTTAAAACACAATATAAGGTGATTATAATTTAAGCATTAAAATAATGGCATAAAAACTGACACACTGAGCAATGTAGCAAGATAGAAAGCCCAGAAATAAACACATATATATAGTTAATTGACTTTTGGCAAAGATACCAGTAATACTTATAGAGGAAAGGACAATCTCTTCAATAAAAGTGTTGAGAAAACTGGATGTTCACATTCCTTGTCTCTCATAATATACAAAGATCAGCTCAAAATGGGATTACAGACTTAAATATTAGATTTAAAACTACTAGAAGAAAACATGGCTCTAGACTCAGCAGTGTTTTTACAATGAAAAAAAAATGAAAAGACAACCCATGTAATGGAAGAAAATATTTGCAAACCATTCATCTGATGAGGAGTTAACATCTAAAATATAAAGGAAAACAATAACAAGAAATCAAATAACTTGCTTTTAGGAGAGGAAAGGGACCCTGAAAAAATATTTCTCAAAAGACACAGAAATGGCCAACAGACACATGAAGGGAACAAAACTCAACATCACAAATCATTAGAGAAATTCAAATGACAGGTAAAATGAGATACCACCTCAAACCTGTTGGGATAGCTTTCACCAAGACAGTAAAACAGAGGGCCAAGGATTTAGCTCAGTGATTCTGGTGCCTGCTTTTCAAGCGGAAGGTCCAAAGTTCAATCCCCAGTAACCACATATCACAATACCATGTGTGGTGGCTCACACTTATAATCCAGCACTTGGGAGGCAGAGGCAGGTGGATTGCTTTGAGTTTGAGGCCCGCATAGGATACATAGTGAGCTCAGGGCCAGCCTGAACTACAAAGTGAGACCCTCTCAAAAAAAAAAAGACTATAAAATAGAAATGTATTTGAATATGATCAAAACAAGCAACTCTTCTACAGTGTTGGTAGGAGTAGAATGCACATCCATAATGGAAAACAATATGTAATTTTTTTCAAAATTAAAAGAAATACTATATAATTAATCATTCCTCTTCCAAGTATTCCCCTAAGATAATTTAGTACCTTAAAGAAATATCTGTACTCTCATGTTCATATTCATTGGAGCACTATTCACAACAGTCATGATGTGGAATAACCTTAAATAGGCATCAATGGATTAATAAACAAAGAAAATGTGATATAGATATATTATAGAACATTATTCAGCATAAAAATGAAAGAAATTCTCATATATACAATATAAATAAATCTGGAGGGTGTTATGCTTACAGAAGCAAGCCAGGCACCAAAAGAACAATACTGATAATCCTACTCATATGTGGAATCTAAAAGTCAAACTGGCAGAAGGATGGAACAATGGATGCCAGGGATGACGCATGGTGGAAATGAAGAGATGCTGGTCTAACGGTACAAAGCTTCAGCTAGGCAGGATTAAGTTCAGATCTAATGAATAATGAATAATGTATTGCACACCTGAAATGTGCTGTGAGTGTAGATCTTAAGCACCTTTACCATAAAAAAACATAACTAGAACCAGAATTAATGGCACATGAAGCTGTGCAGAAAGCTAAGGTGAAAGGAGGAGAAGCAGACAGAAGACCTCACCAGAAAAGAATGAGGACAGTGGGTAGGAAAATGGTTTGCCCCATTTTTACTACACCAGAAAAGTAGACAAAGTGATATAGACCGCTGACTACAGATGTTTGTGATCTTATTGTCTAGGATTCTGCACTGTTTTAAATGATCCTGGGTTGATCTGGTCCTGATTAGCCTTATACAACTTACCCTGAGGAGTTTACTAAGCCATTTTCACATAACCCCGAGGTCTTGTATCTTCTGAGCCAGAAGCAAAGTGTGAGGATTTGATGTTCTCAAACTAGGGAATGGGATTACTATTTTGAAATGGCCCTTTTGGGAAAACACTCATTCATTTCCCTGTGTCCTGTCAATATGGTTTAATCTATATGGTGAAGAGAAGGGCTGAGTCAGGTTTAAATACATAATAGTAAAGCTTGGTTAGTTCCATTGAAATTTTTAAAAAAGCATAAATAGATGAGGTGATAGGTATGTTAATGAACTGAATCATGGCACTTATTTCACAATAAATTCATTAAAACATCATGTTGTATATTGTACATATATAAGATTGATTTTTGTCAACTGTGCTTCAATAAAGCTGAAAATAAGAAATTTTAATCATGTGAGGTAATAGAAGTATTGATTAGCTTGATTGTAGTAATTATTTTACAATGTATATGTATGGCATTTCAAAGCAATACATTGTACACCTTAAACATGTGCACTTTTATTTGTCAATTACATCTCAATAAAGCTTTGGAAAGAATTTATTTTTTAAAAATAATTTCAGAGAAACAACAAAATATAAGGATGATTTTCTTTCTCCTCCAGAATAACCAAATGCTCATGTTTTTCAAACTCAATAAACTCCTAGATTCAGATAAATGTACAAAGACACATTCAAAAATAGAATAGTCTCTAGGGATGTCTGAGGTCAGAAGTAATGTTTACAATGGACATTGTCAATTATATGAGCAGAGGACCTTAAAGATCAACATACATATGGATATGTTTTATCTTCAAACTTTTTTCTATGTATAGATGCTTCCTCCCTACAAAGAACAAGAAAAGCAGAAATATTCAAGAATGGGTTACATTAAGGATAAACTTTGGTTATTTTAAGAACAATCAACTTCTTGCTTTCTTGTAATTTACAAATAGAAGCAGTAGAGTCTGATTAAATTCCAGTTTGCAAAAACAAGTGATCTTGTTGGAAGGAAGGTTACTTCCTTTTTATATTTTTCTTGTCTTTTCTTTTTTTTTTTTTTGGACTTACAATACTTTTGGCTGACCTGTCTGTACTTTACAAAACCATTTACTCACCAATAGACCCCTGAATTTTTAATTTTGTATCAATATTTCATCTGTGACCGAGGCTCTAGTGCCACTCAGTGTTCAAATCATAGAACTACAGCAAATTGAACCACCCGATCTGTCAAAATTCAGTCTAGTGCAATTGCCTCAGGATTAAACATTCACTCAAGGTCTCTGACCCTTGCCTTCCTATGTATAAGCAAGATGAGAAATTATACATATTTTAACTAAATATGTGTTAGAACTTTCCTTAGGGGAAGATGGAGAATGAGTGTTAGAAATCTTTTTTTGGTTGTTCTTTCTCAACTTGAATCATCGAGTTCTAGGCAGCATCTCCAAATATAAAGTAACTTACTTAAATCAAGACAGAGCATTTTCTAGGGAAGCAGAAAACTCTAAGTGTTCAGGAACATGATTCTAACTCAGCAATCCTATGTTTACAAAAATTAAAAAATATTAATTTAAGTTTATAAACAACAGAGAAAATAAACTACCAGTTACTGAGAATTGGATTATATAATACTAAATCTGTTAACTAATACAAGATAAAAATAAGCTAGTATCTTCCATTTCTCACAACAAATTTCACATCAATGGAATATCAAAAATCTCATTGTGTGGAAAAATTAAACACCTGAAGAATAAACACTAGAAGACTGGTTTGAAAGAATAAATATTTTGGGGGCTGGGGATTTGGCCCAGTGGTTCTGGAGCCTGTTTTGCAAGCACTAAGACCTGGGTTCAATTCTCCGGTTAACCACATACAAAAGTTAAGACTCTGTGTCCATATCATCTGGGTTTGAAGTGTCCCTTCATCACTAACTTTTGAGACCTGTATACTAGTTAGGCTTAATTATCAACTTGGTTGATTTGAGAGCCCCTGGGAGGATTATGAAACCATACCTGCATGTTTGGGTGTGTCATGAAAGCATGATTGTGGAACTTCCCCAGGTCCTTCATCTTTTTGGGTGTGGAGACTCTTTCTGGGTGTGGAGACTCACGCCCAGCAGTAATCAGTACCTCATACAACAGTGCCGGGCTTGGTGGCTCATGCCTGGAATCCCAGCACTCGGGAGGCAGAGACAGGAGGATTGCTTTAATGTGAGTTTGAGGCTAAGCCCAGGGCCAGCCTGAACTACAAAGTGAGACCCTGTCTTAAAAAATAAATAAATAAATAAATAAATAAATAAATAAATAAATAAATATTTTTAAAAGAGGCATTTTATAAAAGAAAAATACAGAAAATACATAAACATAACAAATAGGCTAATATTAATGTGGAGAATTTAAAGACAAGAAAAAAGGCAACCACTTGTCCAGCAAATGAGACAAAGAAATATTTATACAAAAATTATTAATAAAACATCACTCAAGTTTATCTAAAAATAATATTATTGATAACTGTCCACTTTAAGATCAAAATATTCACCTACTATACATCTTTCAGTAGAAATTGAGGAAGAAAATTGAAAAAGGATGGAGAAATTTATATTTTTCTTTTAAAAATCTGTTATGGTGGTCTGGGGATATGGTTCAGCTGCACAGCACCTGCCTGGAAACCCTGAGGCCCTGAGTTCAATACCCAGTATCCCAAAAAATGAAAGAAAGAAAGAAAGAAAGAAAGAAAGAAAGAAAAAAAGAAAGAAAGAAAGAAAGAAAAAAAGAAAGAAAGAAAGAAAGAAAGAAAGAAATCTGTAATAGTGCTTTTTTAAAATCTTATATGCAATAAGAGGTAATTTAAAGGAAATGTTATGTTAACTTTTTTAAAAAACTGAAATGCTATTATTGGAGAAAGCTTAGAAAACTAAAACTATAATGTACTCCCATTTTCAGTAACTAGAGAAAGTCACTATTTGGGTATGAGCATTCTATAGTGGTAATAGAGGACAGCAGAGTTTTAGAAGTTAAGACTCTGTGTCCATACCATCTGGGTTCGAAGTTTTCCTTCATCACTAACTTTTGAGACCTGTATGCTAGTTGGGCTTAATTATCAACTTGGTTGATTTGGGAGCCCCTGGGAGGATTAGGAAACCATACCTGCATATGTTTGGGTAGGTCATGAAAGCATGATTGTGGAACTTCCCCAGGTCCCTCATCTTTTTGTCTCTGATACGGCTCTTTCCTCTGCTTCCTGGCTACCATGAACTAAGCAGCTTTGCTCTGTGATGCCCTTCAGATAGGATGTTTCTTCCTTGAAGCCAGCTTACCATAGACTGTACCATCTGAAACCATGAATAAAATTAACTCCATCTTCTTTTAATTTGTAGGTATTTGGTGTCATGTGCCAGCAACAAAAAAAACTGAGTGAGTACTACAAAACTTCCTTGCTTTAATTTTTCTGAAAAAAATAACACTAATAGCCATATTTAGCTCCCCTGAAGAAATGACGCCTGGCATGTACCACACGCTTTTTTATATTTTAAGAGCTCTTTATAAGAAAGTTTCATCCTTTGTTCACCATATGTGTTATACCATTGTTCTCAGTTGTCAGTTGTGTATAGTAGATTTTGGCAGACAAAACTTTAAACTTTTTGTAGTAAATCTATCACTTTTCTTCAGATATTTGCCTTTGGTATCATGCTTAGAAAGGCAACAGATTTAAAGAAGGAGTAAAGATAGTACAACTTTTTCATGAAAGCAAAATATATCTGGCATGCTTATTATGAGTAAGATCAAAATCCAGCATTCCTCTGCTCATGCACCTTGACAAAGCATGCACATTTATTAAATAAATTCATTTGAAAGCAAATGTACACAGATCACAAGGCCAAATCACTATACACAGAACCTCCTATGATCATGGCCCCTCAACTTCTCTGCTGGATGTAGATCTTAATCATCAGCTTAAATAAGAGGACATAAATATATATATTATGAAAGTTAAACCATAGTAAGTTAAATAAAGTTCCACTTTTCTAATAATCTATTTCTTATGTGGTTGTAAAATACTTATAACAGAATTAATTGCTTTAAAAATCAAAAAAAATATTATAGTCATTCACATCTGAAGGAATTTGATTTCTCAGTACATTTCTATACACTATCCCCCAGGAAATATAACACCAAGAATTTCAAAGTTCAAGCAAAATAAATCTCTAATAAGTTAGCAAGGTGCTGATAATTTAAACTTGAATCACTTTTTCCATCCAGAAGATTACATACAAGCTTCAGCTAAATATGAACTGGGTCTTAATACACATTTCACACAGCACCATAATTTATCATGGTCTCATTACAGTGAATTTGGTTGATTAACTTCTCTGAATGAAAACTGTAAATAGTAAATTTTTCATCTAAATTTTAAACATTATTTAAAATTTAAATTAACACTAATTCAATTTAATATCTAAAATATTTTAATAATTAATAATTTTATAATAGGTCAAGGTAAATTATAAATTACCTTTTAATTTATGATTCATAGACATACACAATCCAAAAAGTTACCACTGGCCATATGACAAGTAGGCTTTTTAATACTTACAAGGTACTAAATTCAAGTAAGCCACTTTAGAAATATTAACAGTAATAAAATTTTATGCTACATTTAGAAACAAAAAAATACATTTAAAATATCAGTGCCTTTATAATAAAGATATTTGAAGCAATTTTTCTGTTCAAAACAGCAGAATCATAGAAAAGGTTACTACTGTAACTTTCTCAAAGTCATAAACAACTAAAACATATCAGTGATAAATTTTTCTGAGTCTGCTACTCTATCCACCACAGTATATAATTTCTGCCATAAACATCTTAAAATACATACAAAGTCATAAGAATTGCTAATACTACTTTTCAGCACTGTCATATTTTGTCCTCTGAGCCAAACATACCAGATGTCTTTAAATAAAAGATTTAGACAGCATAAAAATAAAGTGTTATTGTATATGGGTTTTTAAAAATAGACCAATACATTAGGAATATCATAAGGTTTGAATATATGCTGTTATACCAGAGGGTATGAGTTTGCAAATACTAATAGAATAAACCTACAAAAGAGAGATGATCACAGATGCAGATGACGAAGAAGAAAACAATGAAAAATTAATGTAACACTTGGCAGGATAAAAGATATTTTATCTAACATAATGAGCTAGAATCATACATTTCCATTTCTTGGGAGAAATATGGATTTTTCATTTCTAAAATTAATATGTTTTTATAAATGTACAGTCCTACTAAAGTCAATTAAAAGCAAAGGTTAATTAAACAGGTGTAAGTGACTATAACAGGGTAGAGGGATTTTGAGAAACCTCTGATAATTAACTGGGTGCTACTGTATTTATACATACACACATCTAATGAGGACAGAACTGTCCTTGAAGATAGATTTGAAACAATACCCTCATCACAAGTCGCACTTATGCATCTGTTACGTTTGTACATTTCTCTCTAGTAATTCTAAATGTTTAAGCAAACATTCCTTTTCCCTATTTCTAACTACAAATGATCATAAAGGAAAATACAGAATACAAAAAACAGATGAAATCAAAAAAGTAAGTCTGTGTTAGACACAAGTAAGTTAAAGAATACCTATAGTCACAGATATAAATGGCAAAAGCCATTATTTTTAAATGTTCATTCCATTGGTTTAACGATTACTTTCCATTACCTGAAAAAAGGTTAAAATCTCTTTAGCAGAATAGAACATATTAAAGCTATCCACAATCTGGCCTTACTGAGTGGTTTCAGCCAAATTTATCAGTCATTTATATGAACTCCTTATTCTTCACATCCTTGACACTGTCCTGAACTGACAAGAACTTTATTCATCCTGTCTTTAATCAAGTCATTTATTTTGCCTAAATCACTTTCTCCTAGTTATCCAACAGAATTGTACTCACCCCTTAGGATGCAGTTTCCTTCTCATAAGACAGTGTAAATTATTTGCTTGTTTGGGTTTCCCTTTACTAAATGAGGGAGAAAAAAATAAACTTATTTGTCTTTGCTTTCCTAGCATCAATCACATTGTAAGGTATAGAGTGTTGAATTTAAAATGTTTGCAAAATGCTAAATGAATGAAAAAAAGATCCAATTTTTTTCTTTTTTGTTTGTTTATTTGTTTTGCTTTGTTTTTGTTTGTTTGTTTGTTTGTTTTGAGACAGAGTCTTGCTTCAGGCTGGCCCTGAGCTCAGCCTCAAACTCACATCACAGCAATCCTCCTACCTCTGCCGGCCAAGTGCTGAGATTACACAAGTGAGCCACCACACCCAGCCCTGTGGTACTGATTGCTGCTGGGTGTGAGTCTCCATGCCCAGTATTGTATGTGGTTACCAGGGATTGAACCCAGGCCCTAGTGCTTGCAAGACAGGCAGCAGAACCACTGAGCTAAATTCCTGGCCCACCTTTTTCTTTTCTTTACTGGCACAATCTTTTCTTTTCCTCCACTTTCTCCCCCCACCACCACTACTGCATCATTGTTATCCACATGAAATGCAAACCTCAGCAGAAAAAAATCTGCTTTAAGAGATCAAAATATTATTTCCAGAAGAGGAAATAGATGTCTTTTTCCTATTCTTTCCATTAAGTACAACTAAAAACCCTTGACGTTAGTGAAGCATACAAAAAGACTGAACATTGGAGAGAAGAATGTGAATTTGGAGTAACATAATCTAAATTTTTGGATTTTCTTTTTGCTTTATATATCCCAGTGACACCTGAAGAAGCTAGAGATATGGAAACCCCAACAGACACAGAAAAGGCTTCCTCTCTCTACCTAAAAGCCCAGGAAAAAGGCAACTGAGACAAAAATCTTTTAGACAAAAAACTGCTCTCTTCTAGCCAAATACCAGAAAAAAAACACTATACTTCTATCTATGTCAGCAAGGGCCAAATAAAGAGTCTAGACTTCTACCCTAAAGAAACAGTAATGAGGCTCAAACACCCTTTGCAGAATGGCATCAAAGAATTCCAAGCAGGAAGCTAGAACTTCTCTTCTCTGCTGCACAATAACATGATGTCCTCCTCCCTCCAATAAGAACAAAGGAACTAAGGTGCTCTCACCCAGAAATAATGAGGCACCATCCCCTCCACCATGGCAGTGTTAGAGGAGGTCTAGTGAACAATGAGGACCTTCACCCTTACCCAGCATTAACGAAGCCACTTCCACAAAATGTCAGTAGAAACCAGGTGATAATTCAGAATTTTCACTCCCTCCTAGGAGTAATGAGTAGTCCCTTTCACTTAAGACCCACCAGAACCAGCTGGAGAATTTAATAATATTTTCCATCTGGCATTAACAAGATGCTATACCCCTCCTTCCACTGCCAAATAAATGTCAGAGAAAGTCAATCAAAAGGGAAAGGTCTCAATAAGATTTAGACTCCCACAACATGAAAATATTCATGTTTTCATTTAAAAATCACTCACCTTATTAGCCACCAAAAAGTTCTATTAACTGAATTTTATAGAACTATAGATATGATTTTCTAGAATTTCTTACCATATATTTTAAAGTAACTATGATAAAAATGTTTCAATAAACAATTACATACATGCCTGAAAGAAATTTTTTTTAAAAGCCTCAGCAAAGAAACCAAAAATATAAATAAAAATAAAATGGAAATTTTAGAAATGAAAAATAAAATAACTAAAATAAAGCTTAGCAGATAGGTTCTACAAAATAATAGAGGAAACAAAAAAACAAATGCTAAACTGAAAGACTAATAAAAATTATCAAATCTAAATAACATGGAGAAAATAGAAAAATGAACATACTTTAAAGACATGGGAAAATAACTAAAGTTATTATATTTGTGTTATTGATGTCAAGGAAAGAAAAAAGAATGAGGAATGAATGAAAAATTACTGTACTTAAATAATAAATTAACATATCTTTTAATACCCTTTTCAAATTTATCAAGACACAAGCCTACAAATTCAAGAATTTGAATGAACTACAAGTAAATTAACTCCAGGAAATGCAATCCAAGACATACTACTACTTTTCTCTGGTATGAGAAAATGAAGATGTAAATGAGTCCTAGCATTGTATGTTATATATTGTGAAATAGAAAATGCTCAATGTAAAATAAGGTGAAAGGGGACAATGTTGAGATTGTAACAAAAAAGTAAGGAAACAAATTTTATGTATATGGGGGGGTGGTTGGGTGGGTAGGGCTATGGGAAAAAATGAGAATTAAGTTGTGTCTTATACTGGTACAAATCCCCATTATGGAGTGCAATCATGATGTGTATATTTAATGTACCAATAAAGA
>PVIR01030667.1:0-20060 GCA_004026965.1 Petromus typicus | reverse complement strand
TTGATCCACTCTGCCAGTCTGTATCTCTTAATTGGTGCATTGAGTCCATTGACATTAATGGTTATGACTGATATAGGCAAATTTAGTGCTGCCATGTTTTCCTGTTCTTGGCTCTGTTATTCTACTTTTGCCCTTTTCCCATCAGTTTCTTGTTTGGCCCCATGGGTTGACTCAGTTAGGTCTCATGGATTTGTAACTTTCCTTATTTTTCTCCAAGATATTCTTTAGAATGTTTTGGAGCACAGGTTTTGTATTTGTGACGTTTTTCAGGTGTTCTTTGTCATGGAAGTATCTTATTTCCCCATCAATTTTGAAGGATAGTTTTGCAGGATACATGAGTCTGAGTTGGAAGTTGTTTTCCTTTAGGGCTTGAAACACTTCACTCCAGGCTGTTCTTGCATTGAGTGTTTGAGTTAAAAAGTCTGCTGTGATCCTGATGGGCTTCCTTTGGTATGCAACTGTTTTCTTTTCTCTGGTTGTTTTCAGTATTTCATTCTGTTTTGGATATCTGGAACTTTTATAATTATATGCCTAGGTGTAGATTTTTTCATGTCACGGGCATGTGAAGTTCTGTATGCTTCATATATTTTTACGTCCACTTCTTTTCCTTTTTCTGTGAATTTTTCTGCCATTATCTCTGTGAATAGTTTTTTAATGTCTTTAGCATTGTCTTCTGCTTCCTCAGTGACTCCAATCAATCTTATGTTATTTTCTTTGGATCATCTAGGAGCTGTTGGACTGACTTTTCATTATCGCTTGCTTTTTTCCATTATCGCTTGCCTTTCTTGTTCATTGGTTGAGATCCTATCTTCTAGGTCTGAAATTCGGTCTTCTGCCATATTCATTCTATTGTGTAAACTTTCACTTTCTTTCTTAATTTCCTGGACCACTGCTTGTAGGTGTTTAAAAGGTTCCATTGCTTTTGCTATCTTGGATTCTATCAAGTTGATGATTTCCTCTTTAGCTTTATTAATCATAGTGTTGACTGTGTCTAATATCTCTGCTTTCATCTCAGAGATCAGTTCTGATTTCCATTTTACTAGATCTGCTTTGGCTACCATTTCTGAGGACTCCATAGACTGGCCTTCAAACTTCTATATTTCCCTTCCCCCTGTGTTACCTTGAGGTGAGGATCTTTGTATCTGATACTTTGAGTGTTTCCTCATTTCTGAGTTTCTGTTGTTGCTGTTGTTTTTGGCTTTGTACCTGCTGTGTTTTCTGGTGATGTTTGTTGCAAGTCTCTTTCCTCCTAATATTCAGGAACCTTAAAATATCAGTGTTTCCTGGGTTGTTCTTTAAAACCTGTATTGGGACCTAAAGAAAAACCCCTAGTTCTGGCACACCTTATGAGGCACTCAAACAATACAGTCAGAACACCTTATCCTATCTGCTTAGAGGCAGGAAGGCTCAGGCTCCTGCACTGCTACAATGGCGCTGCCTGAGGTTCCAATAGGCCCGCCTGCTCACCAATACAGGGTCCCTGGGCTCGCTTGTGCAGTCAGCCTGGAGGCCAGTAAGCTGCAGGCCCTGTGCAGCTGCAGTGGTACTGGCTGATGTTCCAATAGGCCCACCTCCTCACCAATACAGAGTCCCTGGATGTGCTTCTGCAGTTGACGTGAAGAAAGTCAGACTCTGGCGTTGCTTTGCTGCGATGGTTCTGGCTTCCGCTTTCCAGGCTTTGCCTTCTGTTATACTCAGTCCCTGGGTACTCTTCTGGTGTTGGCCTGAAGGTCAGTGGGCTCCAAGCCCGGGCCCAGAGGCCGGCGGGCTCCAACCCTGGTAGGAATGCAATGGAGCCGACCGCCATGAATTTTTCACTAAGGACTTCTATAAAAATCTAGTAAGAGACTGTGAATAAACTCAGTAGATTCTTGACTTCATAGTGTACTTTTGAATGGCTTTCTGTGTTGTTTTTTTCCCCACCTGCTCACCCCAGTGGCCAGTTTCCCTCTGTCTCCCCAGCGCTCTCCCTCACTTTTGGGCTACGTGGCATGGTGGTGTGGGACTCACTGCCTCATGCACACGCCCTTGGCTACTGCTTCACACTGGTGGCTGTTTGGTTTTCCTTCTGAGAGTCAGTCTTTTTCCTCCCTGGTGTCCTTTTTCCTAATTATCTAAATGAAGCCTATTAAATTTCAATCCTTTTCAGTTATGTAAAGGATAAGCATCTTTTACTGGTCCATTTTATGTTTTTTCATATTGTACAGAGTGTTTTTCATTTAATTAAAATCACGGTTTTGACTTACTCAAATCTTAATTTTTGATATCATGGTTTACATTTTAAGGTTTTCTTTATGAATATTCACCTGACATATCTCCTTTCTCATTAAAAGGGGAAAAAATAAAATCTTGGAAATAGCTTTTTCTCATTGCTTTTGTATTTGACCTTTAGTACTTTAATTATCTACTGCAATCCATTCTATCCTCTGTGTTGTATCTATTTTTTCATAGGGTAGATGGTGTGGTACATCTAAAATTAAATTTCCTCCAATATGTGGCTTGCAATGTCCTTCACTTGAATCCTTTAGAACTTGATTAACTCACTCTAAATTCAACTTGAAGTATAAATGGATGAGATTATAAGCAAAGTTTGGGAAACAGCTGAGATAGGAGAGTGGTGAAATATATTGGAATTAAAATGAATATATTCTTTGATGTAGAAATTCAACTCAGAGAGACTTATTATAAATAAATTATAAATTATATCTAAACAGGAACCCAGCATTTTCATGACAAGTTCTTTGTATTAAAGCTGGTTATATTATAAATTTTGTCATAAATTTTAATTTCACTACTTTATTTCTAAAATGACTTGAGAACTTCAAAACATGAAAATCAATGTAGAAATCTAATAGAATAAAAATTAAAATTTTAGTAAGTATAGATATAACTCAAGAGACAAAACTTTTAAGCATTAACTTACCTGGCAGACATAGAACTTTACATGCAACAACGTCAGAATCTACATTCTTTCAAGTGCACATAGTACAGTAATCCAAAATTATCTTACCCTTGGTTTAAAACAAATGTCCATAAACTATGAAATTATTATTATTGGTTTCAAGCTCTCTCATTATAATGGACTCAAAGTAAAATTTTAAATACAAAAATATAAATAGAAATTAAATGATGTGTTCCCAAGAAATCATTATGTCAAAGAAGAGATAGCGGAAATTATAAAATAGAGAAACTAATGATAATAGAGATGATGTATCAGTCAGTTCTCACCAGAGAAACAGATTTAATGCAAGATGTACAAATATATAAGAATTTACAAGATTGGCTTACAGTAGCCGCCCACGTCAGGTGTGGAGAGTGCCAGGGGCTGTCTGTGACTGGGCATTGGAAGGACTCACTCAAAGGCCCAGAGCCCACTGTGGTGTCCCGTCCACTGGAAGCCAAGAGGAAATGTTCAAGCTGAAGATGAAGACTAGAGTTCTTCCAAAAACACAGAAGCAAGCCTCCGTCTCTGTTTCCCTTTTAAACCACTCCAGTAACAAGCTCCCAAGGTGGGTCTTCTCTTTCCAGTGAGTCCTCTCAGCCACACCCAGAGCTACTCTGGCCCAGTGCAGCTGGGCATTTCTTCTCAGATCCACACAATCCTTCAGCTATTGCAGATGACCTTGCCAAATGTGAGCATGAACTTCACAGTCAGGAAATTGAAAAGCTTCCATCTCAAAGGACTAACATTAAATGAGAAAACAAAACAGTAAATCAAAGCTGATTATAATAGGGGAGTTAGGGAAGAGATGAAATTAATGAAATAAAATAAGAACATAGCATGAAAAATCAAATAACTGCTTATTGAGAATGATTAATAAAATTGAAGAAAACTTTCAAAAATGATTATGAAAAATATGAAAGACACAACTGAACAAAATATCAAGAATGCAAAAGGCAAATTACTGTAGACTCTACATATGTGAGGCAGACACATAGGATAATTATAGAATGGTCTTTTTATGTGTATTCATGCAAAAGTTATAAACAAAATAATAGCACTGAATTCTTTCTTATTTAATACAAGCATGAAAGAATGAGATCTATTCCACAATAGCATGTTTATGTAATATTTGAAAATAAATGTAATTTTATACATTAACATAAAATTTTAAAAATTATATCGTCCTTTCTATAGATGCAGTATAGGTATTTGTAAGATTCAAAATCAAATTATAAAAAGTATATTAGCAAATAAGAATAGAAGATACTTTTCTTAATTTAATGTGATAAAAATATCTATTAGAAACCCCACAGAAAAGAATAAGCTTAACTGTGAAATGTTGAAAGTTGGCAAAGTGAAGAGGAGATCATTGTCACAGTCAAAAATGGACAGTAGTCCCTAGTAGGGAAGAAGACAAGAAAAATAAATAAATGCACATAAGGAATACCGCCAGGGATGGCAGTCTGCGGAAATCAGTGGACCAACGTGCCCTCTTTGGTGGGCTTTCCATCAGCTACTTCTGTGCTTTCTCAGGCCTGGTATCTTTGGGGAACTCACTGCAGAAATGGGGCCCTTGTCACAGACTGGTGGTTTAGAACCGGGCAGGACCCCATGACCTGAAAACAGGAGGGCATGTAGTAGTTGGTGTCAGCCTCTCTGGAGCAACTTGACCAGAAGGAACCCTTGGGCAAGGTCCCCCTGGGAAGCTGCAGGGAATAGCAGTGGGAGAACCCAGAATTCCCCTCCTTGGGAGACAGAGAGGAAGGGGAGGAAGCCCTTCCTCAGAAAGGTTCTCCCTGCACAGTAAGTCTAGGTTTATGCAGGCAGCTTGGAAAGGCAGATGGAGGCAACCGTAGAAGAGAGCCTGGGACTTGCGACCCTGGCTGCAGGGGCTTCTCGGGCTCGCCTGTGTTTATCCGTCAGATCTCAACTGAGGATGCCTGTTGTTAAAGAGACATGGTGTACTTGAGAGAGCCATGCAGAGTCACTCTCCTGGAACTGTCAGCATTTCCTATCGAACAGTTCTTGGTTAGGTTATGGTCCCTCTGGATTTCGAAATGCGTAGTACACCACATTATTCCTTCTTCTCTGGGTTCTTGAACAGCCTAGGAAGTCAGACTGGAAAAATAGCATTTCTACTATTTTCACAATGGAAAAATAGATTATGTTTGTGGAAAACTGTAGTCTGATAAAAGTACAGTAGTTCTATTTATGTTCCTCCCCCATGAGAGGAGAGGAATAGATTTTCATAAAAGTTTTTTAAAAAGTCATTTTCTTTGAGTATTTTCTATTTCACAATATATAACATACATTCTAGAACTCATTTACATCTTTATTTTCTTAGAAAATACTCAAAGCAAAATGGGGTGAAGGGGGAAAATAATGAGATTATAACAAAAAAGAAAAAAGTTTATGTATATAGGGGGTGGGGGTTGTAGGGTGGGTAGGGCTATGGGAAAAATGAGAATTGAGTTGTGTCATATACTGGTACAAGTTCTCATTGTTGAGTGCAATAGTGATGTGTATACGTAATGTACCAATAAAGATTTCAATTTTTAAAAGAGTCATTTTCTATTCTCATTAAGAAACAAAATGAAAAAGTCCATTAGAAATGCATGCTCCATCTTTATATGAAGTGTCACTGCAATAGCACTGTGTTAAGAACGCTTCGTGTGAGAGATGGACAGTATCCGATAGATACCCAGTTAGCACGGCTCTCTAGCTCCTACACCCATACTCTTTTTATCTGGTTGCAATAGAAACTGAAACAGTAGCTCAAAGAGTAGAAGAAAATAAATTGTTTTCAAAGATTGCACAGACTCTTTATCATAGAGGTCACAATTCATAAAAAGAACATAATCAAAATGTTTCCTATACTCAGCCTGCCAATTTGTCTCATGTCCTTGTCTTTTACAATTGAATTTTAAAGCATAGATTTGTAATGGTTTGCTCTGTCCTCGTTTTTGTGATCAGTGACTTCTAACAACTGGGATATAGACAGCTGTCCTGATAACCTTGGCAAGAGGACATAGAGAAGGTCAGCCTGGCTGTCCAGTGTGAGCAGTAGAAATTAATACAGCCAACAGTGGAACAAGGCTCCAGTGTGGTCCGCCATATTGGATGGGAGCAACACTGTGCTTATTTGGTTGTGTTCCGTGGCAGCCAGTGGTACAGTATGACTGATTTTTTGAATCAGAGTTAAAGTCTTTCTCCTCTTCTTTTTGCATCCCTTGTAGTTCTCACCATGTTTGGCCTTGCCCTGCTTTTCTCTTCCTCCTCCTCTTTCTTCTCCCATCTGATAGTCAGTTCTGACACTTTCAGGCCAGTTCTTACACCTTGTCAACTGCACGCCCTTTGCCCCAAAGCCACTTGTCAGATTTGAGTACGTACATCTTTGGAAATGCATAAGAAAATCTGATAAAATGAAAGAATCTGTGGTAGAAAATGGGGGTTGGTGAAAGACCATAAGTACTTTTTGTGTGCAATACAAAATTTAAGGAAGAAACACGAGGCTGAAATGTGTTGTTATATAACCAACAGTACTGTACTGTACTTTGATTAAAAAATGATCTCATCTGAACAAAAGCGCTATATGTTTCTGCACACTGAAGAAACTAGTGTTTTCAAGCTACTTGCTGAGTTGAAAACAATAGGAAACAAAAAACCAGAGCCACGGGGTCGGGACTAGCCAGAGCCTTGTCTGAGCCCTTGTGTTCTGAGCTTGCTGAGTGTGACCGGCCGAGGAGTAAACCCACAGCTAAAGCTGCTGACCCTCCCTGGCCGTGCAGCCTCTTCACAGGGATTGTGTCAGGTGTACGTCATAACATCTCAGGGCCTCACTCCCGGGAGATGTTGGTCCAGAACCCACAGCGCAGGGAGCTGACAGCTGGGACAACGTATCACCATCACAGGACAAAGCCACAGTGGACCTGGCTGCAAGAAGAGATGTTTCTGAGATCAATGTATCTGAGCCTGCTAAAGGTGCATGCCTGAGAAACGGTTCCTGCAGTGTCAGAACTAGAATATGCTTTGATGTCATTGATTAGAAGGAGCTTTAATCTGAAAGTAACTTTTCTACTTCCACTTGTCTACACATATACTATTCATGAACATTTTATCATACAAAGGGTCTGGAAGGGGTTTGAAAGAGGTGCAGACTGCCTTCCCTGAACCTGGTGTGGAGAGAGGTAACATGGCTCAGCTCTTTGTTACAAAGGTGAGTTTCTACACTGGGTTTGTTTGCATACTGAGTTAGGTGCAGTTCAATGTATGTGAGGACTCCACTGTGTAAGTACAGAGGCTTTCTTAGCCTAAAGTTAGTTTGATTAAAAGGAAAGAACCATTCCAGCTCAAGCTTCCCCAGGTATATAAGGAGATCTTTCTTTCTTAATCAAAGTGACTTAAAGTTGGAAACTCAAATTGAAAGCATGTTCAGAGCATATTCTAGTTCTGACACTGCAGGAACCGTTTCTCAGGCATTCACCACAGCAGCCTCGTTGGGATGAGTCTAGGTAGCTGTCTGAACCCTCCTGCCAGAGGACATTGCAGTGGGCTGTCCCCTAGTAGGGGCTGCCACTGAAGGCCTGCAGGCTGTGAACTCCTAACCACTGTCTAAACAACTCTGGGTACACACGTGTGCCCCACCCTTCCCTGGGACACACCACCTGGGGGTCTCCTTCTGGGGCTGCTTCTCCTCACTTCTCTTTATTCACCTGGATTATGCTTTACTCAAGGCTTTGACAGCTACTTCTTCCAAGACTACTCACTTCCCGGGAGAGGCGAGCATCCACCTCCTGGGAGATGTGGGCATAGTGTCCTCTGGGTAGGACAGCTCCTGCCCATCATGGCTGCAGGACTTCTGCGGTCACTTTGTGTGCTGGGGGTCATTTATCCCACTTAACCATCAGTTCCTTTAGGGCGGGCACTGTCCGCTTCATCCTGTCTCCCTGAAGCTTGCCCAGGGAATAGTTTGAATAGTTGAATAATTTTGCTGGTCAGGAGCAAGCCAGTCCACTCAGCATCTCAGTCTATCATACTCTCAGACTCTGTCAGGCCCCTCATTGCCCAAGTGCTCCTTCAAATCAAGAAGCAGAATTTTAAACACCCACAGCACCCAAATAGCCAAGTTCATGCAGGATGCTTAGTAATAACTCATGGAGTAGATAAACAGATGAATTTTCAAGCTGGTTTCTTTTTAACCCAAGGTTTTTGTTAGCACAAAGAATAAATTAATTTTTCTTAATAAAAGAATAATTTAATCAAAATTTCGTACCATCTTGTAATAATTTTGCTGGTCAGGAGCAAGCCAGTCCACTCAGCATCTCAGTATATCATACTCTCAGACTCTGTCAGGCCCCTCATTGCCCAAGTGCTCCTTCAAATCAAGAAGCAGAATTTTAAACACCCACAGCACCCAAATAGCCAAGTTCATGCAGGATGCTTAGTAATAACTCGTGGAGTAGATAAACAGATGAATTTTCAAGCTGGTTTCTTTTTAACCCAAGGTTTTTGTTAGCACAAAGAATAAATTAATTTTTCTTAATAAAAGAATAATTTAATCAAAATTTCGTACCATCTTGTAAAAAGAATGTTTAGCTAATACAATAAATCAAGAGTTGTCTTGAGGTCCTAGTTTTCGGCCCTGAGGACAAATTATGGCAACAGATCACCCATGGAGATTATGAAATACACTTGCCCAGGTTTGACCTAGGTCTATTGAACCAGCCTCTAAAGTTGAATTAAGACAGCTGGTTTGCTTTGTTTTCTAAAATATCCCCAAGATTAATGTGCAACTAAGGTTGAGAGCTATCTTGGCCTCATAACTTCCTGGCTCTGTGATCTTCAGCACATTTTTAATTTCTGTGAGCCCCAGTAGCCTCCTCTGTAAAAGGAAGATAATTATTATCCTTTCCTTCTAAGATTGAGTAATAATTAAATGAAATAATCCCATATGAAATATTTAGCACGATACCTAAAACCTCATGCTAAACAGCCTTATTCTTTCATCTTATTATAACCTCGTTTTTGTTATGGAAGCGTGGGGTACACTCCACCTGTGAACTGCTGCTGCCACACCTCAGCTAACAGCCCTGAAATGAACTCTTATCTGGTAAGTACTTGGAACTGGACCAGCGTGATTCTCCTATCTAAGCTCAGCAAGTGAGAGAAAGCTATGTCTGTACAGCTTCAGCTCATCCCTTCCCTCAGTCTCTGCCGGAAGCCCCATGTTCCCCAGATATTTCTGAGCACTGAATTATCCAGCCTGCTTCAGCTGGGAGCTTACTGCTGCTCACAGGAGACGGAGCACAACAGGAAACACTGCAACAAAATGTCCCGACTGTGGCCCCCTGGGTGAGCACCGTGGGAGTGACTTCGGGAGGGTGATGTGGACTGTGTGTTTGTGGGGTGTCTTCCAGCTGGGACTCTGCAGTATCCATCTCCCAGTCACCAAAGAGCAGCCAACCTGGTATATTCTAAACAAATCAGTCGGCACTCAACCCAAGATGAGTTCAGAAGTTAATTTATGCATCAGTATCAGAGAAAACAGGTAAATATTTGTAAGGAAAGCAAATGCTTAAGGCTGCAAAAATGAGCATCTTTGAAGAAGACCAAAAACCATAAGAATTCCTGGGCTGTTTTCTTCAAGGATGCTTTTTTTCTCACCTTAAATCTTGATTCTCTTTATAAATATTAACCTGTTTGCTCAACTAGTAATAGGTAAATTGGTTTGGGGGCCTGTCTGAGAAGGATAAAGGACTTCCCGTGCTGAGGAAGAGGGAGGGAAGCAGGGCACAGCTGGAGTTGAGAAAATGGCCCACAGTCGACAGAGAGCATCAGTCCTGGGTCTCGTCACTCCCGCTGCCTCACAGCGTCACAGGCGATCTCCAGGGACCCGGGGCAGGTGCTGCCCTCCCATCTCACAGGCAGGAAGTGGAGAAAGGCAGACGGGACTTCACATCCGCACAGCTGCTGGGACAGGGGCTCTGCACTCAGGTGGTCTCACTTCATGGTCCATCTCCTCCTATTAGACCCTGGAGCAGACTCTGTGGTGCCCACAGCACTGAGCGGTACAAACTCAGAGTGGACCTCCAAACTCACACGTGAGGACAGCTCCACAGGCCAGCGCCTCACCCGAGGGCTCCCGCACGGTGGACAGGACCCCGGGCTGCCTGGGACGTGTGCTGTACTCACACATTGGGTGTAGGCATTTGGGGGTCACGAGACTTCGGAGCCAAAAGAAATTAACCATGAAGTAAGGGTGGTTCTCCCCAAGGCCTTTGTGCTTTAATTAGTAAAGATTCTTTCTGGAAACTGTGGAAAAGGGAGGTAAGGAGCTGGAGCGCACGTGACATGCTTGCTCTCTTCTCAGAGAGGTAGATTCTCACTTTGTTAATCTCTCTTCCAATCAAGAGGAAAGTAAAGCTTTGTAAGAAAACTTTCATTAGCATGTACTGATACTACAGGGTTTGATGCGACATTTCTAATCAGGCACCACGTGTGCCCCATCTAGCCTCCCTACATCCACCCTGCCCTGATCCTCCTCTAAAATCCCTGGTAATCTCTGGCCAGATTTTTGTTTATTTCTTTTCAATTTCCACATCCAAGAGCAAACATGTGCTATTTGAATTTGCACATCTGCCATATTTCACTCAAGACTGTGACTTCTACCCCATCCATGTTATTCAAAACAATGGAGTTTCATTCTTCACCATGGTGGCTTTCTCGCCCACACTGACTGGTGTCCCGGCTACATGGAGGGGGACACACAGCACACCTGGGCGTGCAGCATCTCTTTAGTGTGCAGATTTCATTCCCCTTGGCTTAGGGGTAGAAGAGCTGGACCACATGGTTGACCTATTTTTGGTTTTCTGAGGAACCTCCATCCTGTCCTCCAAATATTTGTACTGATTTACATCCTGCCAACAGTGGATAAGTTTGTATCCTCAGAAGCATGTGTTATTTTTATTTTTATATTATAGTCTTTCTAACTGGGGTGAGATGGCATTTCATTTTAGATTTGATTTGCATTTCTCTGATGACTAATTATATTGAGCATATTTTTCATATATTCATGGTCTGT
Source organism: Petromus typicus (assembly GCA_004026965.1). NCBI lineage: Eukaryota > Metazoa > Chordata > Mammalia > Rodentia > Petromuridae > Petromus > Petromus typicus. The sequence goes on along the minus strand of PVIR01030667.1, from coordinate 9,036 downwards.
CTGTGTTTCTTCTTTTGAGAAACATCTATTCAGGTCATTTGCCAGTGTGAATTGCTTGGTTTTTCTGCTGTTGAGTTTCTTTTTGCTGGTTATTAATTCTTTCACAGATGAATACTTGGCAAATATTTCTACCCACTGGGCAGATTGTCTCTGGACTCTTGTTTCTTTCACTGTGTAGAAGCTTTTCTGCTGGGTATGATCACATTTGTTTTGCTTTTGTTTTCTGTGTTTTCATACTCACATCCCAAAAAAGGCACTGCCTACCATGTCTTGAAGAATTCCCTCACATTTTTTCTAGTTTCATAGTTTCAAGCATTTAGGACTTTGATCTGTTCTGAATTTATTTTTGTACAGCGTGAGAAAAGAGTCTAGATTCAGGCTTTGGCAATCAGGTTGCAGTTTTCCTAACACCATTTATTGAAGATGTTCTCCTTTCTCTGACGTACATTTCTGGTACCTTGGTGAACAACCCATAGTCTGTCCACGTGGAGGTTTATTTCTGGGACCTCAGTTCCTCATGGTCATGTGCCTGCTTCGATGCTAGTGCCTGTGGTGGTAGTTTGTATAGTTCTGTCTCAGGGATGTGAAGGCTTAGCTTAGTTCCTTTCAGTCAAGACTGATGTGCCTATTCAAGGCCTTTTGTACTTGCATGTGAAAGTTAGAATTGTTGAGAAAATAAAGTATTAAAATACTTGATGTTTCCTTATCAATTTCTTGAAAACTTACCATGTGTTGAGAGAAAACTCTTTCTACTGTCCTCTCTTACAAAGGCCTGGGTGGGAAGGACTCAGAAAGCCTGATCCTCAGGGAGAGCTGGACTCACAAAGGCCTGGGTGGGAAGGACTCAGAGAGCCTGATCCTCAGGGAGAGCTGGACTCACAAAACAGTTTTTGAATCATTGTTCACAGACTCTGAAAAGTCCTCTGAAATACCTATGATTTGGTTTACTAAAAATGAATTATGTATCACAGAGTTCTTATAAGGAAAAAAGACATAAAAGGAGTACAGTAGTTAACTGAATCCATTTGCACAATAGTACTGGTTTTAAATGATGGTCTTGTGCCAGGATGAAGCCAGAGCCCTCATCCCATTTAACCCTTATGACAGCTGTTGTTATCCTCTTTTTTAGAATAGGTGCTGAGGCCTGGAGAGGTCAGTTAGATCTCCAAGTCCATGTAAACCTTGGGAGGGGATCTGGTTGCTCTGACCCCAAACTGTCTACTTGGAAGGCTTGGGTTCAAATTCTAGTTCCACCAACTCTGGGACTATTGGAAAATCGTTATCTCCCCATCTCCACACTGGAGACTAATAACAGAGTCATAAGGCATGGGGTTACTGTGAGCATGAAATGACTGCAGATATTCCAGGACCTTGGTTTTGAGAGTCCCATGCAGGACCCCAGGGGTCCCAGGGACTGTGCTCAACTCACAGAAGATTGTTGGGCCATTTAAGTTTTCCTGCAAAATGTGGTGTTGCCTGAAATTTACTGGTCACTGGATGGACTACATGCTAGAGGTGGCTCACAGCTCCTGCAGCAAAGACTTCTGTGCTTCTTCTGATGGTGATTCTTCTTCATCAAGATGGGCTCCAACTGCTGCCATAGTTTAAGGCACAAGCTGTCCTATCAGTGTGGACCAGGAGGAGTGCTGTCTACCTGGCAAGGCTGCCTAGAAGCACCACCTCCAACAGACATGCACATCTCGCCAGTAACTATGGCTTTATTTATAACAAGAAAAAGCACCATTTATCTCAATTTATGTGTTACTTTTTAAAGAGCTACCAAGTCATCTGGATGTACACATGCATTACATTGTGAACATATCGCTGCCTGACAGATATGACGGTATGCTTTGTGTTCATTTTCTGTGTGTGTCTGTGTTTGGGAAGAGCTTGCTTCACTACAGATGTCATGAAATGAGAAGTTGGGAACCTGTGGCGGGAATGATTCCTGGCTGCACAGGCACAGTGTGTCTGCCGGCTGCTGCCTTCAGCCTCCTGCAGCGCTGGGTCTTCAGTGAATCCTGCTGTTCTGTGTAATTCTCAGAGCAGATCTTGTACATGCAAATCACCTGGACCGGGCGGGAGAAAGAGAAGGGAAGGCTGTGGGGCTAACACGAACTCTGTCTAGGTCCCTCTACAGACCCAATGGGACCCCTGGATGTGTGGGAGAGACAGAGACAGAGAGAGGCAGAGAGGGACAACACACGTTTCTGAGCCAGGCCAGTTAGTCAGGAAAAACAGCCACAAAATAATAACAAGTTATCGCAACAGTCAGGTTCCTTCTTACCAGCCTCTGCCCAGAGAATGCGGTCTCTTTTGTATCTCCAGAAGCACAGCTAACCACTTCAGACTCCTGTTCCTTCCATGCCGCTTCCAACTCTGAAATATGCAATACATTGGCTTACCTTTAGTATTTTCACAGCACCCATAGGATGCTTTATATCGGCTACAAGACATTCTGCTATTTTCTGTATCAAAGCAGTTCTGCAAAGGATGCTCTGAGGACACCAGGCTCTCAATATCCTGCAAATGTTCTTCAAACATCCAGCCTGAACTCGTAAGCCCTCCCCTCACCAGACTCCTTGCCCAGGGCATGCTTTGGCACGTTTTCTTTCCACAGACCCAGGGCTGAGCTGCTTGCGCTTATCTTTAAACCTTCTTTACCTGTGCCCAATGGGTCTCCTGATGGCCATACAGAGATACCTCTAATTCTGGTCTGCTTCACTGAGGGGCATCATTGCCCTCCTAGCTATGAATACACTTCCTGGATTAGTCGGAGATGGAGTGGACGCTCCATCCCAGCAACTGCAGCTCACATACCCTTATTGGGTTCAAATTCTAGTTCCACCAAGTCTGGGACCACACACCTGGTTTTGAGTCTTTCTCTGTGGACTCTTCTGTCCTGGTATCCACAGCGTTATGTGTTGTCAATGTCAATAACATAACCTCTGTTCATTAGTGCCATCCCTGGGGTCTTATTTTCTTATTAAAAATTGTTATATCTTCATCTCTAAACTGGAGACTAAAACAGAGCATATCTGTTTTATGGAGTTAGTTGTAAGAATTAAACCACATGCTAAATGTGAAGCTCTTAGCTCAACCTAGCAGTCTTTAGTATTACAAGAAGGGATACCCCTTCTCCACTAGTGAGTACAAGGGAAATTAGAGTCAGTGCTCATCAAAACGGTCTCCAAAGAGTTTCATGCCATTTTTCCTGGATCCTGTTAACATATTACATTACCTGGCAAAAAACGATTTTGAAGTTCCTCTTAAGGTTAAAATAGGAAGATTACCTGGATTATTAGCTGGTCCCAATCCATGAAGCCTTAAAAATTAAGAGTGTCCTTTAACTGGAATTGGGAGCTTTAGCCCAAGTAGAAGTTAGAGACCCAAAGTACTTGTCATTTCTGGAAATGTCACACAGAAAGTACGGGAAGGAAGGCAGGCAGCCTGTGGGGAAGAAGATCTGCCAGCTGACAGCCAGCAAAGGGCCAGGATTCTGATTCCGCAGTGACAAGGAACAGAATTTGGCCAATTGTGGAATTAACTTGGAGGCAGATTCACCCCCAGAGCCTCCAGGGAGGGACAAAGTCCTCCTGGTGTCCTGATTTTGTCTGTGTGAACTCACAGCAGAGGACCCCGGTGCTGAGCTGCCCAAGCTCCACTGCAGAACTGTGTAGAATGAGGCTGATATGTGTAGGTTTAAGCTGTGGTGATTTGCTGCTGCAGCAGTGAGAGAATCAAACACTTGCCTCGAAAAAAGGCTTTTTAAAGGAAATGCATGCTCTGAGTCACCCTGGAGTGTCCCTCTCAGGCTGTGGTAGAAGAAGGCAGCAGATAGTAGCAGTGGCCTCATGAAGCCACCAGCTGCCGATCACAAGAGTCAGAGGGCTGAGGGATGCAGACAGGGACCGTGCCTCTCACAGCACCCGTGGCTGCAGCCAGAGGACCCCTGAGGCCTGGCTCCAGGGTGGAAGTGCAGAGAAACGGGAAGTGGTGCCAGCTAACAAGACTGGCCCAGAGGCCAGGGCCCCGGAGGATTCTGGATTTGACATCCAGGGAGCCATGTTTGTTAGAGAGAATACTGAGTCAACTCAGCAAGACCCAGCATGACAGCAGAGTGACAGTGTCCTCATTCTTCAAGGAGCCACAACCATACACCATGCTTCACCTTGTATGTACTTAGCTGCGATAAACTTTAATTTGTAAAGTAGGCAAAGTAAACTAACAATAATAGAGAAATTATAGTTTATACAGTAATAAAATTATGTGACTATCCTCTTTCTCTCTGATCTCTCTCTACATATCTTACTGTGCTTTCCACCTTGTCACTCGAAGCACTTTACAGCTTCTCTTTGCTGTGTCTGAATTGCCAGTGTCACTTATGCTTTGGCACCTTTATTAAATAAAACACAGGGACTGGAACACAAGGGCAGTGACATTGTGACCCTAGATCTGATAACTGGGGAAGTATCTGAGTGGCCGCAAGTTATGGGAAACACTGTGGACAAGCTGGACCCAGGAGAATTTGTGTCCTCCTGTAGGATGGTATGGGAGTGAGATTTCATTATGAAACTCAGAACATAGTTCAAGTTAAAACTTAAAAGCGGTTTATTGTTGATGTTTTTCTTTCATCATATTTGGACTGCAATCGACTGCGTGTATCTGAAACCACAGAAAGTGAAACTGCAGATAACAGGAAATACTCAGCTAACAGAGATTGTGTTGGTTGTCTACATTTATTTCTATTGCATCAGTTTGGGTTAGCATCTTCTAGAGACTGGCCATTCCTTCATTAAAGAAAGAAAACACAATTTTAAAGGAAAAAACATGGTTTAACTTCAAAACTATGAACTCTAAATTCATTTAAAGCTGTTTTTGACATTAGAACCCATAAATCTCCAACAGGTCCTGCTGAACCTCCGCCTGGATGGTCAGGACCTTATTTCTCTTGTGCAGTTGCAGAGGGGGCTTTTCAGAGGTGGCTGCATCTACAGTGTGTGCTGCTGGGATGAAGAGTGCCCACCCTGGGCACAAGCCCCACCTGCCCCGGGAGTGGGGTTCTGGGTGGAATGCGAGCTACAGGAGGAGGGCTGCGACGGTTGCATGCTGCTTCTTCTACTGCTCCTATTTCTGCCTCCAGCCTTCTCTGCCATGCCCCTGTGCCACTCTGCCCCGCTGGAAATCCACTGATCAGCCACATAAATCTTTCCTCCGTAAACTTTAGGTGTTAGGTATTTTGCTTCAGTGATGAGAAAAACAACCAAGACCCCCACCTACAGTCCAAGAACATCAGAAACCTAGTGTTCTGGTTTTGTTTTGTTATAAGCAACATTATAAGTACCTTCCAGAATCATAAATACTTCCATGGTCAGTTCCTGCCAGCTGTAATTCTGCTGTACAGGTGGACATTGTAATTCTATGCTCTCGGTTTTCTTTGCTGTGCAGAAGGCTTTAAAATTGATCTAATCTTATTTGTCTATTCTTGGTCCTGTGCAGGTAGAGCTCTGTTCAGGATATTGTGCTTCAAATTTGTTTCAGATCTGAAGTTATGGCTTCACATATTTCCCCTGAGTTATCGTTGAGCAATTTTAAAGTTTCTTTTGTACCTCTAGGTGTTGGATCTATTTTGATTTGATTTTAGTAAGGGTGAAAGATATGGGTCTAGTTTCATTCTTCTAAATGTGTTTTTCTCAGCATCACTTGTGAGGGGTTCTTATCTAGACCTTATGCTCTTGGCCCTGATGTGGAGCATCAGGTAGCTCAGGACACACAGGGATATTTCTGTGTCCTCTGTTCTATTCCACTGGTTGACATGTCTGATTCTATGCCAGTGCCAAACTCTTTTAGTTACCCTAGTTCCCTTGAAATACAGCATTGTAGGGCTCCTGCTTTCCTCTTTTTGAGATTTCTTTAGCTACCCTGGTTCTCTTCTTATTCCATATAAATTTGGGGAGTTTTTTCCAGTTCTGTGAAATATGTTGGCACTTTACAGCAATTGCATTAAATCTATAAATTGCTTTTGATAACATGGCATCTTTGTTTCATATGAAACTAACTCCTGCTCATGGTTCAGAATTAACTCAAACCATCCTTCTCAACAGCCTCACCTTACTACACCCTGTCCATGGTTTCATAGATATCTAGAGGTTCATGAAAAATTCCCAAACACTGGGGATTTAGAAGTGAACAAAATTGCAATGTTGTCCATTTCCCAGAGCTTACAGTCTAGAAGATATGAATCAAGCACTAATCAAATAATTCACATGTAATTACAAGTTGCAATGAAGGTGCAGACCTGGGATGATGGTAATAGTGGTAAAGAAATTACTCTGTCTTTTTCCCTGTAGCTGACTTATTGAGGAAAAATACAGATAACTTTCCCTCTCTCCTCATAGAAAGATATTTGAGAGCTGCGGGTAATAGTTTCGGGTCACATCCTTGTGGTGCTGACAAAGGAACAGGGTCTGGGCCTTTGTTCTGCAAAGCCTAATAGCAATTCTACAACAGAAAAGCAACGTGAGTCACATCTTCAGTCTTCTACTGCAACTTAATGAGAGTCTTTCTTCTCTCCCTTAAGTGTTCTCGTTTCTCACATTAGAAGCCAGTCATTAAAGACTAACGCATATGCTGGGAAAACTGGGGAGTGACATGTATGCCCAGGGAAAGGCACAGGTTCAGAAAGACCAGAAATAACATTAAGTTTGTGTTCTTGGCCACTCTCTGGCACAGGACAGCCCTCAGCAATCAGAAACCCAAAAACAAGGAACCAAGTCAATAACAAAGACAACAAACTGTGGAAGAAGTTTCTGGAGTTATCAAACTCTTACATACACTGGCCCGATTAAACGTACACAAGGTACACAAAGGATCACACAAGGAATGGAATGTTCAGAGAAAAGGTCAACAAGTATGGTTACTGGAAAAAGCCTTTTGACATATTCACCAGAAAGAGACCTTAAAACAGTTGTCATAAATATGTGCAGAGAAACTAAAGGAAGATGCAGAGAATAGCAAAAAATAAAATAAAATAACATGTCACTAAACTGCAAATATTAATAAGGAGGCAGAGAACTTTAAGAGAAACCAAAAATTCTAGAGCTGAAATGGAGGATAACAGAGATTAGAAAATTTGCTTGAGTGAACCAAAGGTAGAAAAAAGTGTAAGCTACCTTAAAGGTGAGATAATAGAATCTTGATTCTGTAGAAGAATTAGAAAAAAATGTCACAGAGAAATGAATATAGCCCAAGAAGCTTTGATGTCACATTAAGAAGACTAGCATTTCATGACAGGAACCAGAAGAACAGAAAGCGAAAGGGACACAGAGATGATTTTCAGAAATAGTGCCTGGAAACTGCCAAATTTGGTGAAAGACAAAAATCATATTTAAAAAACTCAAAGAACTGAAAGTAAGATGAATACAAAGAGGCCCATGCCAAGACACATTATAGACAAACTTTGAAAGATAAGGGAAAAAATCTTGAAAATCCTAAAGGAGAAGTGATTAGTCATATACAGGAGATTGAATTTCTCAACAGAAACTTTACAGACCAGAAAGTATGGCTGTGGATCCATATTCCACATATTAAAAAGCAGAGTCATCAACCAAGAATCCTTGTTGTTGTTTAGATGTAGGGTGCCCCGCCAGAGTCTCACCGTTCAAAGGTGAGGCACCTGAAAAGTGACTGGAGGGTGGGGAGGTGTACACAGTACCGATGAATCCACCGCCGAATGCACTGCTCAGAAGTGGAGCCCAGTCGGAAGAGGCAGGTCCCCGGAGGTGCGACCTGGAAGCGGGCAGCGCTCTCCAGGGCTCTTCCTTCTCTTGCTGCTTCCTGGCTGTAATGACTTGAGCAGCTTTCCTCCACCAGACCCTTCCACTATCTGCTTCCTGGCTTAGAGCTGGCCAAGTATGGACCGAATCTTCTAAAAGCCATTAGCCCAAATAAACCTCTCTTCCTTTAAGTTGTAGATATAGCATATTTGGTTCCAGTGACAAGAGAGCGACTAAATCTTTTTTTTTTTTTTTTAGGTTTTTGGCGACAGGGTCTCGCTTTGTGGTTCAGGCTGGCCCTGAGCTCAGCCTCAAACTCACATCACAATCCTTCTGCCTCTGCCTCCCGAGTGCTGGGATTACAGGCGTGAGCCACCACGCCCGGCACTATGGTATGTGGTACTGGTTGCTGCTGGGTGTAGGTCTCCACACCCAGTATTGTTATGTGGTTACCGGGGAATCGAACCCGGGTCCTTGCGCTTGCGAGACAGGCGCCGGAACCACTGAGCTAACTCCCCGGCCCCGAGAGTGACTAAATCTTATATTCAGCAAAACTGACCTTCAAAAATCAAAGAAAAAAGTAAGCCATTTCCAGGTAAATCAAAGTTGTCAGGACTCATTGCTGTTAGCCCTATCCTGCAAGAAACACTCTAAGGAATCTGCCAGGTGAGATGAAAGGCTACTAGACAGAATTTCAAAGCCACTGAAAAAATAAAAAGCTCAATAGAAGCAAATTCAATGTCAATTATAAAAGTTGTGGTTACTTTAAAAGTTTGTATTAAGATACTTTATTTCAATAGAAAAGTGTGATACTGCATATACAGCTCCTTTCTCTCACTGACAAAGTAAAATAAACCTTACAAATATTGTGCCATTTTTCTGGAGTATTTTGAATCTCATTAAAAGTTTTGAAAGTAACAGAAAGAGTTCAAACATACATAACACTCCAAAGTAAAGAGAAAACAGTGAAGAAAAACAGCAGCTGTAACTTTCTTGCAGCCAGTTGTGGGTGATTTACATATATCCTGGACCTCACACCTTTATTCCATCTGAAGGGAAACCATAAATACTGTAGTTTAAAAATATTCTGTACATATATGCAGTACTTCAGAGAATCAGAACAGGTAAGTGAAGAACCCAAAACCTCCAAGAGAGGGGATGGGGTTGCAAAGCAGGAGGGGTTTTTATGTTATTAGAGTTAAAAGGATATAAATTCAGTCTAGAATATGACAATGCTAGGTATAAAATGCAATCTCTATGG
>PVIR01030666.1:0-20067 GCA_004026965.1 Petromus typicus | reverse complement strand
ACATGGATTCTATTTTTTACTCTTCTACTACATGGTTCTAATTATAGAAAAACTGCTTTGTTCTCACTTATGAGAGGAAAAAATATTCTCTTGATAGGATTTTCACTTATCTCTTTCAGAACATGAAGGTATATTCTTGTGTACAGAAGCATCACACACACATACTTCATCCCTTGTTCTAGTCCATTTATCTTGAAGGGTCCTCATTTTTCTGATATTTGCAGCATATACATTGTGACAGAAGAATTTATGTTTATAACTTCCATTCCTCAGACATTTTCTGCAGAGAAGTGAGTTACTATCAGCTAACATTTCTTTGAGGTTTTGTGCCATTGAGGATGTTAAAATGAATACCTGTGCCTCTGGAACACAAACAACAAGGACGCAAGATACAGCTTGCAAAGGTTGATAGGAAGCATTTAACAGAGAAAATCTAGTGGAACTAAAGTCCTTACTGTTCCCAAGGCCAATAAACTGGGCTACTCAGACCCTAAACGCTGACAAGTTGTTACGTAGTATAAAAAGTCAAAGCCCAACACCCCCACTGGCTGTATAATGAACACTTTAAGTGTATGCTCAGAATGATGTGGGTCTAGAGACAATCAAGTTAGTATGACTAAGGAGGCAAATATGGAGGTATATGAGAACACATGCTATTATTTTACCCAGAAAGGATTTTGCTTCAGGAATCTTAAATCCTTTATATAACAGGACATACCCCCTACTAGAAGTAGCAATATTTTATCACTCTTCTTTAAGTTAGCAAGAAACAGGTACACAGGGATTTGGCCAATTAGCTAAAACAGACTAGCAGCAGATGTGAAAGTAAAGAAACTTCAAATTGCATCAGAGATATGAATTATTCCAAACTAACATTGACCTGACAAATACTAAAGAACCTCCATGTGAACATACTGGCTCGCTTTTCAGAAATGAAAACCTGGCAAATGTTGACATATTCCCTCATGAAATCTGTATTCTTTTGAAATTATAAGAACACATTGTCGACTTAAATTTTTCAAAAAGGGTATGAGATAACATAGAGAGCAAAGTTGATATAACTAAAGGGAGCAGAAACAGAGAAGAAGGCAAATGAGCTCTAGTAAAATGGTGGTTGCAGTAACCATATTTCCAGCACTGTCATGAAATACCAGGGGCAGATTATTTTAAAGAAGAGAAAAGTATTCAGTGCACAATTTCGATTCAAAGTCCAAGTTCAGGCAGCCCCATTAGTGCCACCTCTGGCAAAGACAGTAGTGCCACCATGTTATCATAAAAGTGTGTATAAGGCTCAGTGATCATATCTAGGTGATAGATATGAGTGATATCTATCACACCCTTTAAACTCAGGTTATAATGCATTGGGGGCTATCAAGATCTGAGTGATCTTCCTGATCATATCAGGAAGCAAGGGAGAGCTTGGTGAGACAAATTTGGCTCCTTTTAAATAACAGCCTTCTCATTGGAACTAAGCAGGATTCCATGAGAAAATACTTAACCCCTTTCAAGATCATATAATGACATCATTAGATCCTATCCTCAAAAACTTCCCTTTGACATCCCAACACACGGATACCATTGAGAACTACACAAAACTGAATCATAGAAGTTGTCAAGTAATAAAAGCAAATCGAAGAAAGAGAGTGTGATAGTGTACATCAAAATGCTTGCCTCAATACAGTTGAAAAACACTGGCAACTACAGAATTAGATAAATTACATTATACAATATCCACTATCTTATGATAGTGCCTTATGAGGCACAACATCAGAACCCGCAGTAAAAACCTACTACTGCCTCTGTAGTGGCAGTGATAGTACATCTTTTGAAGCTTCCAACAATAACAGTATCAGCTCTGACACCCATGCCACAGATTTGCCACCACTGGTGTAAGGGCTTGAGAGCTAGTGACAGTGATGTGGAAGAGATGTCTCCTAAACACACAGCTCTGATGCTGGGCAAGGACCTTAGGTTTACCCAATAATAAATGTTTCCATTCATCTAGAATGGAAGTTCTTATTTTGAGATCCAAAGAGATACTTTAAAAGGAAGATACAGGATTTCTACAGGTGAAGGAACATTTGGTATGCTTACACGTTTTTGGAAGGCTAGCTCCTAACTTCCTTAGGGTATCAAGAACTCTTGTCCTGAAATTCTTAGTGTTGGTGGATGTAGAAAAAAGAGTTAGTGAATTATTGTCTTACATTTGATGTTTTATTTGGATTATTTTGCTTTTAAACTTAGGTTATAATGCATTTGAGGCTATAAATAATTGGTACACACTGGCAGCAGTCAGAAGCACCTGCACTGTGTAACTAAAGAGATACAAAATTAGTTTTGTAGCTTTGTGAAGGAAGGAAGCAAACTTTCTGAGTATAAGATAAAATTTGTGAAAGATATGAAGAGTCAGATACTGAAAAGATAGGTTTAAAATCTTAAGACCAACGAAGGGATTATTTGTGCCTGAGAACACAGTTAAAAGGGGAAAACACACCTACCTCATTACTTGTTTCAAGAATCAAACAGCTACTATATGTAAAAGCCTCATATCTTACGCAGAAAATAATATATCTTTATTATCATTCTAATTACTATTTTGTTACTATTATGGATTCTTCATCTTTGTGGAGAAACTGAATAAGAATAAAGAAGCCTGAGGAATACCCTATTAAATAGCTCATATGGAGTTGGGATTGTAAATCATTAGTAGACTGTGAGCTTACTATGTATATTGATGTGAGTTCAATTCCAGCATCAACATAAACCAGAAATAAAAACAATGAAAAATGTCTTTATTTAGCTTTAATCACGTGAACAAAAAGGTATGCCTCCTATAGCACAACTACAATATACATGGTCCGGTATATGATTTGCATCAAAAGATACCTTTTGCCACTCTACTTTTGAATGTCTACCAGTTCAGCAACTTACTGTTGTCACGTGGCTGAGTCCGCAGATCCACTACATGATCCTTCTCATCTGAGACATCTTGGCTGATCTGGGTTGGGCTTGTTTGTATCTGATGATAGCAATAATTTAACTGAGTATCTATTATCTTACCTGGAGCCCATCACCCAGAAGGGCAGCTGTTTTATGTTTTTGATTTCTTTTTTTTTTTTTTTTTTTTTAGATAGAGTCTCGCTTTTGTAGCTCAGGCTGGCCCTGAGCTCAGCCTCCAACTCACAGCAATCCTCCTGCCTCTGCCTCCCAAGTACTGAGATTGCAAGCATGGGCCACCATGCCCAGCAATGTGGTATATGGTTCTGATTGCTTGTGGGCATGAGTCTGCATGCCCAGATTGAAGTATGTGGTTACTGGGGACTGAACCCAAGTTCTTGGACTTGCAAGACAGGTGCCGGAAGCACTGAGCTAAATTTCTGGCCTAGCACAGCTATTTTTATGTGTTGGCTTAGAAGTTTATAAAGAAGAGAGTGGAAATATTCATGCTTTCTTCAGATCTAAAATTGACTTTGGCACAATGATGCACAACCTACAGACAAAGGGAAAATCAAGTCATAACTTTGAATTCATTCAGAAAATTAAAAGGAAACCGTTTCTTGATATCAGATTTCAAAAGGAATGAAAATACAGAACTACAAAGCCACATTGCAAAAGGAGTGAAGATATGAAGAAAAGTGGGGAAATCTCACTAAATGTTAAAAACTCTCTGTAATAATCAAAACAAAATTTGAACAAACCACAAAGAAAAATTATAAATTAAAGTGGCATCACATATTAATTTAAACTAGACAAAAACTTTTACCCATAGCTGAATAAAATAGGTGCATAAAATTATTCTAGTATTTAAAGTTAAGAAAAAATATTTTGATTATAGTGTGAGGAATGTCTGACATTTGTCAGGGGTTTGAGATACATATTAAATACCAGCACCAACTGTGTATTCACCATATGACCAGGACATGCACCGTATAATTACAGTATATTTTGTCCTAAAAGAGAGCAATCCGAGTGACAGATCCTAAAGGGCTTTCTGAGGGCCAAGAACATACATAGGTACTTCTAGTACAGGCTGAAGTCACACCGCCTAGGTTCATATGCTGCTCTTTAAGGGCTTTGTGATCTTCAGGAAGTTATGCTACCTTCCTGTATGTTTTGTATTAGTAAAGTTGAGATGATAAAAACACCTATCTCAACTTTTTTTGGACAGTGGATTAAATAACCAAGGGAAACCTCATGGGAGACACAGCCACACAGGACATTATTCAAGATAGGTTGTCTAATTTCATTGAAAACATTAAAATCTGGTGTAAAAATAGAGAGCTTCAAAACATCCTATAAATATCATTTGAAATTTCTTATTTAAATTATAACAAAATTTCTCAAATCTCAAATAGTATCAAAATGTGTATTCTAAAGGCCATGTGGAGCCAGTTTGGGATAGAATTATGCTACAAACCAACTCCTACGTGCCAAGTCGTGGGAAAAGAAACACTAAATAAAATCATATGGAACCCTCTACAGCAAAGACTATACAACTGAAAGCTGGCTTTTTGCAAAATCTGAAACTAAAACTTTGAAAATGAATCATTACTGTCATTCTTACATGAATAAACAGAATTTTTAAAAAATAAACTAAATCGAGTGTTTTGGATCCATAGAAAACTGAGTTTAGAGGGGAAACTTCCGTCCTCAAACTTGCAAAGATAGACAAGCAGAATAATCACAGAGATGTGCCTACCAGGGCAGTAGCCATCGAGTGCTCAGAGTGACTAAGCGTTTAAGTGGTAACAATCTGATGAACTGCCATAGGCTGAGTTAGATCAGTGTGATAATGACATGTCTCGAGGGGTCAGTTTTAGGGAGGAATCTTAGTCTTTATGTCCAGCAAACCCAGCAGGTTGGTACCGTGGAGTCCTAGAAAGACGGCCTCATCGCCGATAGCTAGAGCAGGCAAAGCCCTGAGTTCCTGCTTAAGTTCACGTCCTCACATGAGAAATTTATTCACCTCTCGGAATTCTATTAGCTCATGAAACCTGTCCGCCTCTCAGCCAGGGGTGGTGATACCCCTCTACTCCTGGCACAGTGGGAAGCCGAGGTGGAAGGATCACAAATGCAAGAACAGCTGGGAAACTTAGCAATTTAATGAGACGAAGCCTGTCACAAAATTTTAAAAAGGTCTGCAGGTGATAGGCTAATGCAAAGACCCTCAGTTCAGTCCTCAGCACAGAAAGAAAAAGTAGGTTTTCAGCAGTAAAAGTAGAAGGTGTGCCAAAGGCAAGAAAAAGAACCTGAAGGGAAAGAAAGCAAACAGCAGAACCAGACTCAGATATGATGCAGAAGTTGATTAACAAAGAAGGAATATCAAATAAATATGATAAGTGTATTTGAAACTTTATTGCTAAGTCTGCACAGATAGATGGCAAATGTTAGCAGGGAGGCAGAAGATGGAAAGAAGAATCAGAAGGAAAAACTACAAGTCAAAAACACTGTAACATAAACAAAGAGTGTGCTCAATGGAGTCAGACTCCATTAAACTTTGTGTGTTTTTTTGGTTATGCCTAAGTATATTTTAAACTTTTATTTTCATTACCTTTTTTATTTGTTTTGGTCAGTTATTTTCATGCAATGTTAATCACAGTGATGATATTGGATATTGTTTCCAAGAAAGAACCCAAGTGTTTGTAGAAGAATTAACAGAAACTTTCCAAACTGAACTGTGGTGAGAAAACTGTCTACAAATCCAAAAAGCTTCAAGATGTTTTCAAAATAAATTAGAAAACTGAAAGAAGAAAGAGAAAATGAAACACGAAAGTTTTGAAGCCATCTTGGCTCACACTGTAAAATTACTGCCAAATACCAACCTGCAAATTCAAGAAGCTCGTACAACAAGAAAGAGAATCAACGAATTCCACAAACTAAACAAAGATTGTCATGTACAAAATCCACAAATTCACGACAGGGAGAAAATCTTCAAAGAAAATGAAAGGAGTCAACTCCTTATCAGTGGAGGGAAAGAAGAGTTACAATGGTTTTCTCATCAGAAATCATGTACCATAAAGATAGTGTATTAAAATATTTCAATTATCAAAAACAAATCTCATGAAAATCTAGTATGGCATATTCAGTACTGTTGTCCACAGAAGACAATACCAATACTTCTTCACATAAATGAATAAAGGAGGTGTTTACCATTAGCAGACCTGCCCCACGGAGCAATGTTGAAAACATTCTTTTGACAAGAAACGTAAGTATGCTTAAGAGGAAGAACATCAGAAAAAATAAAATATGATAAGATGTTAATCTATATTCCTTTTTGCAATATTTAATAATTACATTTATCTAGAGGAATCGGTACCCTTTCATATGGTAGCTTGATCGATTTTACTTCCCCTTCCTTCTGCCCTCCCTCTTCCCCTTTCCTAGATCTATTTCCTGCCTGCTTCCTTGTCCCCCTCTTCCTACATGATCTCCTTTATTTTCCTCATAAAATTATTTTCATGTTAGATTTCTCACATGAGAGAAACAAATGCAATATTTAACCTTCTGTCTCTTATTTCATTTAGAATTATGGCCTAAGAGCTATCCATTTTCCTGCAAATGACTCAGATTTCCTCTTTTTAATGACTGAATAGTACTCCAGTTTTCTCCCTCCTTCCCTCCATCTGTCTCTGTATTTCTGCCTCTGTCTCTCTGCCTCTGTCTCTGTCTCTCCATCTCTTTATGGGCGTTTAAATTACTTCTATAATTTAGTCAATGTGAACTATGCTCTGTAAATTTGAGTATGCATCGATCACTGTACTATGATAACTGACTCTCAGGAAGACTCCCAGAAAGGGTATTTCCAGATCTTCTTTTATTTATTTATTTTTATTTATTTATTTATTTTGAGAAATCTCCACACAGACTTTCATGGTGGTTCCACTAGTTTACATTTCTGCCAGTGTAAAAAAGCTTCTTTTTCTCCACATCTTGTTCAGCATTTGTTGTTTTTTTGATGACAGGCATTCTTCCTTTTTGCAATATTAACTAGAATATTAACTAGACTGTCAGTATTGTTTTGATTTGCATTTATTTAATGGCAAAAGATGCTGAGCATTTTTCATATATTACTTAATCAAGAATAATTTTTTTACTGAGAAAGACCTAACCATTTTAACAGCCAATTTGGCAGATATTTTTTGACAGGTTCTAACTTTTCTTTTAGGTTCTTCATATATTCTATGGATCAGTACTCTATCAAATTTTTTTTTCATTTTGTGTTATTTACTCTGTTATTTCTTTGCTGGATAGAAGCTGTGTAATTTGACTTAACAGCATTTGTTTATTCTTAGTTCTATTTCTTGTGCAAATGTGTTTCTGTTCAGAAAATGTTGCCCATACCCATGAATTAAGAATTTCAACTTCCATCATATTCAGTGTTTCTGTTTTTATAACAAGACCTTTGCTACATTTTTATTTTGTTTTAGAACAGGGTGACAGATGTAGATTTAGATTCACTTTTCTGCACATGGATAACCAATTTTCCTAGCAGTACTAGTTGAAGACACTATCATGAATCTAAAGTAAGGTTAATCAGCAGCCATATATCTATGCTTATATTTAGTTATGTTATTTTGGCCAACTTCAGCTTTATAAATGAATTTATGAAATAGTAAATGTTTTATTTACCAAGAGAAGGCCGTGAAGGAAAGAGATGAGAATGCAAGCAAGAGCCGATCATAACACTACACCATGGCACTGTAACCAGAAAAGCTAGAAAGGTACAAAATGGCCAGGAAATCAATGCACTTTGCATTTACTAGATTATAGGAATATGGGATTTGAGGTAGGAGAAGAAAGAAACTGCAGAGACAGGGTGGTCAGAGAATGAGATGTCTGGTGACCAGAGATGGAATTATAAGGCGAGTGCATCTTTTATTAATGACAAAGTCTAAAACTTATGGCACACATGTTTTAAGACAAAACGTGCTACCATCTGAGCTATTTTTCTACACTAACATCTCAGCACTCAAAGTTCATTGCAGTGGATGTAGAATAAGTGGATTTTCTATTACACTTTGGACACAGATCTCTAAAGGTTTCCCACAGTGGAATATTACTGAGCCATAAAGAATGACAAACTTGAGATATTTATAGCTAAATGGGTGCAGCTTGAAGCTATACTCTTAAGTGTAACAAATCAGACAGACATGTGTAATTATCACATTGTCCCTCCAGGACAATGTCCCATTGAGAACTGAAGGTATAAATAGAGAACAAAATGTATGATGGGTAATATGACATAAGAAACAAAGATGTTCAAATGGAAGGGAGGATGAGGGGGAAAGGAAAGAAGAAAAAGAAAACATTGAGAAAAGCAAGAAAAAATGGAAATGAATTTTGTAAATAATGAGGGGTTGAAGGAGGGGAGGGGAATGGGGAAAAATCAAGATACATCATGTACAGGTACAAATTCCTTATGATGAATGGGATTGTTATTTATATCTCAATTGTATCAATAAAATTATCATTTAAAAATAAAAATAAAGCAAAAGATTTGTCAACACTGGTCTAGATCATAGCGTGAAAACAAAGGGTTGAAGACCAAGTCATAAAGTTTAAGAAAATAAAGAAACAAAGTGAATCTGTTGGAAGGTATATTTATTTAACTGTATTTCATTTTTTTTAATGATGATCTATGTTGTGTTTGAGTACACTGAATCATGCGCTAAAATCTTTATTGATTGAGGAAGAACGGCTCCGTGGAGGGAAGTCAGGCAGGGATAAAACAGATGACTCACAAAAAGGCAGAACAAAGTGTACTCACACTAGCAGTAAGGTTTTATGGATAGATGAATGAGAATCGTTGGACACTGCAAAGAGCAACCAGGCAAAAATGTCCTACCATTGAGCCCAAAGGCAGAGCAGATACCTATCACTTCCTCATGGTGAAAGGAAAGTGGTGCTTCAGGTTTTAACATAAATCAGCAAGAAAGTAAATTTTATAGAAGAAAAAGATCCAGGCAATGACTTCCAAAAGCATAATAGGTGCCTCTGGAGGTGAGCAGAAATATTACACAGAGCTCTACAGAGAATGGGCCTACTGGATAAGGGCTAACACGGTGATCTGTAAAAATTATAAAATAGAATAATGTGCATGGTAAAACGATGACTGGAAATAGCAGTGTTGAGGGTGGACCTGGGCATTGAGGGGCATGGACGATGAGCTACCTTTACACATGAGCACGTCGGAATGCAGCTCCTTCTTGTCCTTTGCAAAATGTTATCTGTTTGTTCAATTGATCCTTTAATGTACCAGTACAATGGAAAAAATATTACTAGATCCTATCTGGAGATGCTATCTGGAGATGAGCCAAAATTGTACCAAAATTTCAACTCTGGAAAACTAGGCTTTTTATACGTGAGAATGTGAGCATCTGTGACCTCACTCAACAAAACCTTGTTACCCCAAAACAATCCAAATTTAGCTTTCGAAATAAATTGTATTTTAATTCTATCATCTCTAAATTTGAAAGGTTGAAATAAAAAATAAGAAAAATATTTATTTTTAGATCAGATACCTGCTGCTTCCAATTTAGATACTGCGTAAATGAACAGGAGTGAAAACAGCAGAATGAGATGTGCTACAGTTCTAACCTCCCTAATTAACAACACTGGACTCTAAACAACCTCTCTAATGTTGTCTTTCCCTCATTGAGTTGACCGAGGAAGACCTTAACATGTAGGAACTGTTAAAAAAAAATCGTCAAATAACAGATAAGCCCTGAATTCTTTGAAGAAACTGTGAACACCCTCTGGGTAGAAAATTACACTTGGGAACTTAAAAATGGCCCACAAGCATTTTAACACAAAACTGAAGAAAGAGGTCAATGGGGATATATCCAACTGAAGATTGCCTGTTGAGGGAGAAATTAGTTTTGAACATCAAATATAAATGAACAAAGGGAGCAGGAAACAATGTTAAATTAGGGTCCTTTCCTCAAGGAAAATATTCTCCTGACCCTCCCACACACAAACACACTAATCAAGCTTTATAAATGAAAAAGAAAATGAGAAAATGAGTCATAAAAATGAGTTACATTTACAGGGACTTCTTCACTCTTGGTAGCTTCAATAGAGTAGTTAATTTCTACTGATGTGGTGTTTTAAAATAAACTTTATTGTCTATTCCAATTAATTTGCACTTTTCTCATTCAATGCCATCAGCAGTTCAAGTCTGCTGCACTCTTATACCTCCACACAAAAAAAATGCAGATGTTCAAAGCAAATTCTTGCCCTAAAGCTCAGGTAAGCATCTTTTCCATTTTTTGTCCATTTTTGAGGAAAGTCCTTTCTTCCTAGAGATGATCTCAAATGTTCTTGCTTGAGGTTACTATTGCATTAATTTGTTAGGTTTCTACAAGAAAAAGTCTAAGAAGTAGAAATTCCCTGGTCTGGAGGTAGAAATCTATGACCAAGATAGTGGCAGGGTTGGTTCTTTCTATGGACTAAGAGGGAAAAATTCATTCCATGTCTTTCTGCTTGGTTTACTGGCTGTCTTCTTTCTGATCTGCACATCATCTTTTTTCTACATGCGAAGTTGCTCAAATGTAGCTTTTTTTTTTCTTTTGAGACAGGATCTCACCTTGTAATTCAGGCTAGCCCTGAGCTCAACCTCAAACTCACATCTCAGCAATCCTCCTGCCTCTGCCCTCCGAGTGCTGGGATTACAGGAGTGAGCCACCACGCTCGGCACTGTGGTATGTGGTACTGATTACTGCTGGGTGTGAGTCTCCCATGCCCAGTATTGTATGTGGTTAACTAGGGATTGAACCCAGGCCCTTGTACTTGCAGGTTAGGTGCTGGAACCACTGAGCTAAATCCCTGGCCAAATTTACAATTTTTTAAAGACACCAATCATGTTAGATTAGGGCTCATCTCAGTGACCTTACTTTAATTTTATTTTTTCATAAAGGCTCTGTTTCTAAATGCACTTTCATTCTAAGGTTTTCAGGGGTTCTATACATGCCTTCTGGAGGACTCAAATTTAGCCCACAGCAAACTTGTTAATGAGGTTTGAAAAATTTGTACCATCTCTCCTTGAGACCATATTCTTCAGTAAAATAAAACACACTTGTTTAAATACAGTATTGTTTCTCTGGTGTGAAAAACCTAAAGTGGAAATAAGGACTAAAATCTACAATAAAAACTGAGAAATGAAAAGAAAACATTCTCATCAAATTTTTAGCATCGCAATTTTTCCCATTCAGTTCAAATGATGTAGCTTCTATTATGATATAACTTCTTACATATAAAAAACAATTATTATAACTGTTAAATATATATATATATATAAAGACATATGATATTGCACTTGTTTTCAAAATGTATGAACATCTCCTTTAAAGAATTATACTGTTTATTTCTTTCATTACAACTATAATATTCTACCTTCTCTCAAAGATTTTATCCAATTTAATAAGAACTTTTTATACTTACTCATTAAAGTATTATTTTGATAAGACTGCATGTGCATGTATATGTATATGAAAATGTACATCCTTTTGAAGTTCTGAATAGTTTTCTTTGGCTTTGAGTTACTAGAATAATTTATAATGTTGATGACAATAATAGCTACCACTGTACAACACTTAGTAATGTCACAGACTGTTCTAAGCACTTCATAACTATTGACTATTGACTCATTTGCTCTCATAAAACCCTTAGCTTACATTCCCATCAACAATATAGGAGGTTTTTTTTTTTTTTTCTGGATCCTCACCAGCATCAGTGTGTGTGTGTGTACGTGTGTGTATGTGTGTGTTCTTATTCATAGCTACTCTGACTGTGGTGATATAGAATATCGGTGGAGTTTTAATTTGCATTTCCATGATCACTATAAATGTTCAGCATTTTTCATATACTTTTGGAATTGATTCTCTTGTGAGAAATATCTAGTGAGTTCATTTGTCCCTTTTTCTTGGGTTACTTCATACGAGTTAATTTGTTTTTTTAAGTTCTTCATATAGTAATCACAATTAGTCCTCTGTCAGAAAACTAACCAGGGAAAAAATCTCTTCACCCCGCTGTTCATCTTTATCCTTTGTTAGTAATCTTTATAAAAATTAGTAATATAAAAATGATATAACCAGCACAGTTGAAGATGTGCTCATCATTTACAGTAGACAGGATTGGTCTGTTTACTCTTTTTCCTCCCACGGAAGAATGAAAGATACGGAACTAGAAGGAGACCTCAACTTACCCAAGTAGCATTTTGTGTAAGGAGACAATCTAGGTTAAATGTTACCACCATTAAGCTATATGACCTAGATCGAAACTGATTTTTTCTTCCTCAGAGAAAAGTGGAAAACAATACTTATCTTCATGTTTTCAGTGACGTTTACCTCATTAAAAGTGCCTGTTCTCCACACCATGGGTGGCACACTATCGATGGTCAGTCGATCTTAATAATTCTATTAGGACTCCCTTTTATATATTGAAACCAAACTATGTTTCCAACAAACAGCTTTCCAAGAATCATTCAAAGAATAGCTCTGTACGATTGTTCACATCTTCTGTTCAACCTAATCAACTCAATCTGCATGAGCCCAGTCACTCTGCATGCAGTTAGCTCACAGCTGTGGTCCCCAAACCTGGTCAAATGTCATAATGACCAAGGAAGCTGGTGGTCACATTTTACACATTTTAAATCATACGCATGTATATTTTGACTTAGCAGATGTTAGCTGGAAACCAAGAATACACATTTCTAAAAACTTCCATTTCTGTTCAGAAAGTTAAATTTGGACAAACCAATATACAATCATTGTATTCAATCCTTATGTCACATATAATTAATTTTCTGGTATTTTAAACAGTCCTTTCTGTTCACTTTATACTTGTGTGTCAGCCCGGGGAATTAACAGGTAGAAGTGACAAGAGAAAAGTTTCAGTGCGATGCATTCTGTGAATGTGTGAGACTGTAGTGATTTTGCTTCTCATGTAACATTGACCTTTCTTTACATTCAGATCAGATGCTAAGTCAACTAAAAGTCACAGAGACATCACCTTAATCCTTGAAAACCAAAGTCCATGTTTTGCACTGTTTGGCATAGAAAAACCTTATTGTCAGTAAATATAATCTCCCTAAGAGATATTTATTTGGAAGTGCACATCAATTTAAAAAATTCAACAAATCCATTTTCAAAAATATAATCTTGCTCCATCACCTGACATTCTTCAAAGTCAAACAGGATGGAAAAGTAGCTGAGAATAAAACAGGGCAGAGCAGAGAAAGGTACTTTAAATGATGCAATTTCTTGATGATCCCAATATTTCTCATCTCATTTTGCCATTCAGTCTGGGAATCTAATTGGGACATGTGTGTCACCCTGATGACTATCCAGGCTTTTAGGGAAAATCACTTTTAAAGCCCAAATAAAATTACGAGAAAACAAGTCAGAAAGACATTCCACAAGGGAGGCAAGCTTAACAAAAGAGGGTCGCGATGGTGAGCTAGCGATGCTTGCCGCCTTTTGCACATATTCTTTTCCCGGATTTTCTTTTTGGTGATAGAGATACTTGGAGAAAATGAACTTAGAAGCAATTGTAGGAAATGAAAGTACATCAAACTGCATCATCGAATTACAAACTTTTCTATGCAGTTTTACCCAACTTCTCTTGATATCATTTATCTCTTAAACTAATTTTACAATAATGCAAACTGTAGAAAATTCTGAAATTTCAGTGAATGGACAAGCATTCCACATGGGCTTAAAAGGTACTTGACATTTTACCATGTTTCTGTCCTTCTAGAAAATATCTGGCTTTATTGGACTCCAGCATCTCTTTATATCAAGATTAAACAAACCAAATGAATTTGAATTCCAGTTTTATCTGGCGCACTTAATAGAAATTAAGATGTTGGCATTTCTACTTCCCCCTTTGAAAATTATTTTTAAGTTAAACATGAATTTAAACATAAATTGGTACAAGCAAATTCCTCCTAGAGAAAGCCAAAAAATAATTTCCCATTTTGATTCTTTTCCTACTCATCTTTATTTTGTTGATGGATGCCCCAAGCCTATTTTTGATTATCTGTTGCTGTCAATATCATATTTCAAAGTTTCTTTTTATGACCTCCTGAAATATTACAGGGCAGATTCAAACATGTCCCAAGCAAGCACTGAAATTTTAATGCATTTTTATGGGAACAAGTCTCAGCTCCTGAGATACATTTATTTGTCCAGACAGAAGTTAGTGGAATGTTCTCTTATTCAAAACCTGGTGGAAAAATTGTTCCTGCCCTAAAAGTAGGTGGAATCATTCATGTTGTTCTATTTGATTAATTTATCAGTGCCATATAAGTATTATAAAATGCATGTTGTTCCATCGGGAATAAATCCATCATATTAATCTAACAAAATAATGATGCCTAAGTGAATTATTCATTCATATAAATCTTTTCAGAAGTTCAAAACATTATTACATTTTAACTCCTGTTGTCTTAACAAAGATTAACTAGAAATGTTTGCAAGGAGTGTTTATAAGTCTAGTTCCTCCACTGAGAAGAGCACATAGAATAACAGACATTTTATATTAAATCAATACATTGGAATTAACTTCCCTTATAGGAAAGGCAGTCATGGTGACATTCTAGCATTCCTTTGATTTTGATGTATAAAGGCAAGTGCAGTCATAAATTTTTAATTTGTGCAAAGTGAAATGCAGAAGGGTAAAAGTCTTTGACTTGATTCTTCAGATCAATTCAGTATTTACATGAATTAGCTAGATAATTTGTTTAACATTATGACTTTGTACAGGTGGGCAATTTTAGCTTTAGTTATACATGTATTGATTCCAGATTCACTTGATAAAGAATAACACTGATCTTGTCATTGCTTAATCATAAAATTCATTTATGACTACCCCTCACACACACATTTGCTTCTTTTCACTCAATTTCCTTTAATTTCACACTCTTAAAATTTAAAGTTCTATATGCAAATACTTTAGTTGTTGTGCAGAGTTCATGGATGGACTGAAACTGCTGCAGAGGTTTTAATTTGGAAAATTTCATTTTTCTTAGTTGAAGCTTCCATTTAATTATCTTCTACAGAATGTACAAGTCTGTAAATTATTAAAATGCTCCAAATGTGGCTGTCACTGTTTCTGTATGACCACTAAGACTGTATTTTTGTATTTTCTAATGATTGAAAAAAATTCAAAAGACATAAGTTAAAATTTCAGAAAATTCTAAATTAATGCTCATAAACAGAGGTTTGTGTGAAGCAGGTTCAATTGCTTGTGTTTTCAACATCTTGCTTTCATATTATAAGGACAGGTTGTATGCATATGATAGAAGCCCCATAGCCTTCAAGACCTAAAAGATGTACTACTTTAGTCTTATTAAAAAAAAAAAAAGTTTTACCATCTCAGGTGTAGAAAATTTGTCTCTCCTTTTTCTTTTGTTTTTCCTTTATTGAGTTCACTGACACATATTAGGTATAGATTATGATCACATTCATCATTGGGAATTTGTACTTGTTCGTGATATATCTTGATTCTTATGATTGCCCATTCCCCTGCCCTCATTCCAACTCCCCAACCTCCCTATAGCCAAAAGCTTTGTGGGGTTTTTTTTTTTTACCCTTTTTTCCATCAATTTTTGCTTTCCCTTCTTTGCTTTCTGCTGCTGACCTTACCTTCCCTTCCCCTCTGAATGTTTTCATTGTGAAAACGTTTTCATTGTGAAACGTTTTCATTGTTTCACAATAGCTGTTATACATTCTGGACCTTATTTACATCTTCAGTTTCTCACACCAGAGAAATGATATTGTATTTACACATTTTGTCCCACTCATCTCACTTACGGGTATGGCTTGAAGGTGTATCCATTTAGCTATAAATGATTCAAGCTTGTCTTTCTTTATGGTTGCATAGTACTCCATTTTTTAGAAAAAGCCACATCTCTACTATTTCTCTGACAACAAACTATGCATATTGTCGATATCCTCTCTAACAGGTTCCTTTTTTCAAGCTTATATATTCTGGCTGTGTTTTTACACAATCAGAAGATAAGCTGTACTGTTCACAACTGCAGTGTCCTATTCTTGGGTCTCAGCATCTAATAAAATTCGAAAATTCTTTTGGTTAGATTTTAACATTTGTCTTTTGCAGGCATAACCAAGTGTCAAGATCTACTTCTAATCTGATTTCCCCTGTAGATAGCTGTCAAGAGATCAAAGGTACTATATTACATTTTCACTAGTAGAGTAATATCTGATTTATGAATCTACCTCTGGAAATTCAAGTTAAATTAGTATAATTAACTAAAAGTACAAATAAAATTTTAAGCGGATTTTCGATGTGGACTGCATTGCTCACACTGAATGTAAATATAGTTCTTGCAGATATCAATGGTGAAAGAAGAAAATTCTAGACTAGTATCAGACCTTTATTCTATAACTGTTGTGTTATAGTTAAGAAAAGTTTTTACTGCAATTTTACTTAAAAAAAGAGATTTTAAATATTCTCACCACAAAGAATAATATGTGAAGTGAAGGATAAAAGAGTTAGAATAATTTAAACATTCTCAGTGCATAATGTATCATCCATTACACTATATCCTATATGTATATGCAGGAATTATCAATTTTAAAATATTTTAAATTGAGATTGATAAATAAAGGAATGCATAGTTAATACACCTTTCTGGTACAATAAAGAAGTATCACATCTGCCTTGCAAACACAAGGGCTTGACTTTGATCCCCAGTACCAAAAAATAAAAACGGTCATAAGGATCACACTAAATTACCAGGAGGACTTAGAAAGGTGATACAGAATGTCCTCTTTTTTAAATATTCCTCAGAATCTATTCTTCAAGTGTTCCCTTCCAAACCCTCCTGCTCAAACCGTGTTTGGTGCAAATATGGTCTCAGTGAAAGAGCAGTGAAAGCAGCGTCGGTCATTTCCAAATAGCTGAGGCAGTTGGGGTGATTTCATCACTGAGGAACCAGAGAGGAAGAGAAAGTCTAGCACCGGAAAGAGTATCTGGTGCTGCTGAGATCAACTCTCCCAGGCAGAGGGAAAAGAGGGAAGAAATAGTGCAGCTCAGGCACAACGGAAGTTGCAGGTAAGAAGGAAGCCTGGGCTGCACAGGCTGAGGAAAACCCCGGATGAAATAAATAATAAGGACGAGCGTTTGTTTGGAAGTGGGGTCTGAGGTAGAAGTCACCTCCAGTCACTGGAATTTTAATGAAATGCTCCTGGCCATACATGTATAGTTTCTCATGCCTCTGTCCTAATTTTAAAATATTTCACACTTTCTTTCTACACCAATGAACTACGTTGTAGAAAGATATTTCCGCCCATAAAGTCTAGGAACTTTTGAATATTTGACTGTTTGTACTTTAAAAATAGAAAGGGAATATTGCAAAGTAGTAAAGCATAATAGTTTTAATATTAAAAATAAATAGTGGTTAAATAATTTCTGAAATCAATGGAGAAAAGTGTACTCATCCTAAGGATGGCCTCGGAAGTTAGTTATTATAACTTTCTCTTTGGGAAGGACATTATGAAGCCTGAAAAAGCAAATGCTACATATAATTTTATGTTGTTTCTTGCCTGAATCACAATAAAATATTTCTAAAATTTCATTCATGTAAGAAAACTTTTTTTAATTTCCTTTTTGATAACATTATGGAGTATCTTGGAAACAAAGCCTGATAAAAAAAATAACATGACTAGAATCTAATATTAAAAAGGGAAAGTATGTACACTTTTACGACACAAATATGAAAAATTCTTAAAATGTTTATAAATGTTCCCTAAGGCCCAACTTGATTTGTAACATTTCTTATAGAAACACAGGCTGTTTTCACCATAACTTAGGTTGTTTTGTTTTTTTGTTTTTGTTTTTTTTTTGAGTCAGGGTCTCACTTTTTTGTAGTTCAGTCTGGCCCTGAGCTTAACCTTAAAGTCATAGCAATCCTCCTGCCTCTGCCTCCCAAGTGCTGGGATTACAGGTGTGAGCCACCATGCCCAGCACTGTGGTATGTGGTTCTGATTGCTGGTGGGCGTGAGTCTCCAAGCCTAGTATTGTTGTATGTGGTTACCGGAGATCAAACCAGGACCCTTGCTCTTGCAAAGCAGGTGCTGGAGCCACTGACTTAAATCCCCAGCCCGACTTAATGTTACTTTTTGTGTGAACTACAACTTCATGATGTTTCTTCCCTTAAAAGATGCAGAAAAAGACCTAAGTCTGAAATGGGATTGATTTGTAAAAAACAATTGCACAGGGTAGAGTTAAAAGAGACAAAGAAGACCATGCAGTAGGGAAGAGAGATTGAACTCAGTCTCTTAAATAAAAGGAAAGAGAGCTGTTAACTGTTAAGATGAGCTAACATAAAAGTATTGAAGGGTGTTAGGAGAAGATGTGATCAATTTGATTTGCCTATCTGTCTTTGCTAGTGGGAAATAGAAGCATATCTTTCTTGATAACTACATATTATGGGATAACTCCAAGGATCTTGAGAAAGATATTCCTGTATCATAAGGAATTTACACTTCAAACAGGGAAATAAAGAATTTAGCATCATAATTGTTCAAAAGTTAATCTTTTAAATGAAAGGAGGCCAGTGCTTTATAATTGCAAAGATACCCGTCTTAAGATTTGACTAAGCTCAGAAAAATATTAAGGCTTGTCAACCAAGCAAGCAAAGCAGCATTCAGCCTGCCCATTTAGTTCAGTGCAGAAATATTCCAACAGAAGACAGACAAAATTAGAGTTAGAGGTGGGACGGTTAACTGTCATGGTAAGGTGATGCTTAACTCCTTCATAGTGCTTTCCTATATTTGTTAGGAAACAATGTTAGGAGTCACATTGAATCCAGTCTCTAAACAGTATCCCAAGTAATGGCTCATTGTCCTTTTTAATGTCCAGGAGGAGGAAGCCATGATAGTGCCTGGCTCTCATCTTAAACTAACCATGAGTCTACGTTTTCTTTTGTTTATTTTTTTCAATCAGTTTCTCAAAGTAGGCCACAAGAAGCTAAGTCTTCTCCTCCTTCTCCTTCTCCTCCTCCTCCTTCTTCTTCTTCTTCCTCCCCTTCTCCTTCTTCTCCTCTTTTATCTTCCTACTTCCTCTGCTTCTTCTCCTTATTCATCTCTTTCTTTCTCCTCCTTCCTTTTCCTCCTCTTCTTTTTTCCTTCCCATTTCTTCTCCCCCATATTTCTGATTAACCATATATAATATTTCAGATAATTCTCTTTACTCATTTAAATTGTAACCATAGATATTTTATTGAATTTTGTTGAAATATTCACTCTCTACATAAATAAACTATTATTGAGAACTTTGCCTACATGTTTATCAAAGGTCCCACCTAATAAATACAAATACTTCATGCTAAGGTAAAATAAAACTGTCTCATCACTATTTGGTTGGTTTTACTTTCTGATAAGAAAACTTTTCCAGTGTATAGAGAGTGCAGTTAAAGACAAGCTTTGAATTCCTGGAAGATCGATGGATAGAATCACTGTGACAATAATGGATGCGTACACTCGGCCACATTACTTCATTCTATGCCTGTTTCCTCCTGTCTACAATAGGGTCATCACAGGAGCTTAGCTCACAAAACCTTTGTGATAGTATTATAAGTCAATGCACATAATTCAATATGGCAAGCTGGTATATTGTAAATTGACATATGGTAAATTCATATAGATAGTCATTTTACTATTTTTCCATCTTTGTTCCTCTCTTCTTTTCTTGTGACCCTTCCTTTTTTCTACTTTTCCTGTCACTGTTCCTCCCCACACCATATATAAGTAAGTTGAGCTCTCAGGACAGCAGGTATACACACTTTCACATTATCTACTTAGAATAGTGCTGGACTCAACAATTCTTAAGTGCCCTGGCAATTATTTTCTTCATTGGTAAACTGGAGTGTATTGTTTAAACATGGGTTTTACTGTTGATATTTTATGTATTCTCGACTATGGTTTCTTCAAGCATTTCATAAAAGTTAAGTAAAATAAATATAAAACAAACTATAGCACAAAATAAATTCCTATAAGTTAGAAGTCAAAAACAACTATTGGAGATATAAAGTACTAAAAAAAA
>PVIR01030665.1:0-20074 GCA_004026965.1 Petromus typicus | reverse complement strand
TCTCCCTTTTTTTTTTTTTTTTTTCATCTCTCCCTTTTTTCTACTCTTTGTCACTCTGCCATCTAACTCCCTGGTAACTTTTTCACTTCCAAAAGGTGATGCCTGAATGGTGTAAATATATTATTGGTTAATTTTAAGTCTGGGCATATGATCATGGTTCTGGCTTATGAGGTTGGAGGAGTCAGACTAGCAATTGCCAGTTTACCATTTCTTGGGTTGTCTTTGATACTGTTAATTCTTAGTGCTAATCTTAAGGGACCTAAATATTAGGAAGAAAGAGACTTGCAACAAACATCACCAGGCAACCAGGCAACTATAAAGCCAAACACAACAGCAGGCTCAAAAACGAGGAAATGTTCAAAATCTCAGATGCAGAGATCCTCACCCCAAGGTAATATAGGGGGAAGGGAAATAGAGAAGTCTGAAACTCAATCACCAGGACTCTCTGAGATGATAACTAAAGGAGATCTAATACAATGGAAATCAGAACTGATTTCTAAAATGAAAACAGGGATACTGGACATAATTAATGGCATGATTAACAAAGCTAAAGAGGAAATCAAGGATATGATAGAATCCAAGATAGCAAAAGCAATGGAACCTCTTAAACAGCTACAAATAGAAGCCCAGACAATCAGAAAAGAAAATGAAAGCTTACACAGTAGAATAAACACTGAAGAAGACAGAATCTCAGATTTAGAGGACATGATCACAGCCAATGAACAGGAAAGACATAATTTATGGAAAATGGCAAAAGACCAAGAGAAATCTATTCAACAACTCCTATATGATTCAAAAAAGAATAAAATAAGAGTGATTAGAGTCACTGACGAAGCAGGAGACAATACAAAAGACATTTAAAAAAAATTGTTCACACAAATAATAGCAGAAAACTTCACAGACAAAGAAAGAGAATTGGACATCCAGATTCACGAAGTGTACAAAACTCCATAGGGCCAAAATATACAAAAACCCACACCTAGGCATATAATTACAAAAGTTCCAGATATGAAAATAAAGAATGAAATATTGGAAGCAGCTAGAGAGAAGAAAAATATCACCTACAAAGGGAAGCCCATCGGGATCACAGCAGACTTTTCAACCCAAACACTCAGTGCAAGAAGAGCCTGGAGTGAGGTGTTTCAAACCTTAAAGGACAACAACTTCCAACCCAGATTGATCTACCCTTCAAAGTTATCTCTGAAAACTTAGGGGGAAATAAAATACTTTCATGACAAAGAACATCTTAAAAACTTCATGCATGGGCCGGGGAGTTAGCTCAGTGGTTCCGGCGCCTGTCTCGCAAGCGCAAGGACCCAGGTTCGATTCCCCGGTAACCACACAACAATACTGGGTGTGGACCCAGCAGCAACCAGTACCACATACCACAGTGCCGGGCATGGTGGCTCACGCCTGTAATCCCAGCACTCGGGAGGCAGAGGCAGGAGGACTGTGATGTGAGTTGGAGGCTGAGCTCAAGGCCAGCCTGAACCACAAAGCGAGACCCTGTCTCCAAAAACCTAAAAAAAAAAAAAAAAAAAAAAAAAATTCATGCATACAAAACCTAAACTACGAAATATCCTAAAGAATATCTTGGAGAAAAAAAATGAAAAGTATAATCCCATTAGACCCAACAGAGTCATCCCACTGAGCCAAACAAGAAACTGATAGGAAAAGAACAAAAATAAATAAATAAATAAATAAATAAAAATAAATAAATAAATAAAAGAGCCTAGAACAGGAAAACATAACGGCTCTAAGTCTACCCATATCAGTCATAACCATCAATGTCAGTGGTCTCAGTGCACCAATGAAGAGACACAGACTGGCAGAATGGATCAAAAAGCAAGATCCTACAATCTGCTGCATACAGGAAACACACCTAATCCACAGAGAAAGCCACAGACTGAAAGAAAAGGGATGGAAAACAATTCTCCATGCAACAGGAAACTGCAAAAAACCAGGAGTAGCTATCTTACTTTCAGACAAAATAGATTTTAAACTAAAACTGATTAAAAGAGACAAAGAAGGTCATTATATTCTCATACAAGGAACTATCCAAGAGGAAGAAATAAGTCTCTTAAATATGTATGCTCCAAACTCTAGTGCACCCAACTATATAAACCAAACATTAATGGACATGAAACGCCAGATAAGCACCAATACAATAATAATAGGGGACTTCAGTACCCACTGTCACAAATAGACAGATGACTGGATGGAAAATCTATAAGGAAGTGCTTGAGCTAAACCAAACTCTTCAACAAATGGACGTAATAGATGCCTGCAGAGTACTTCACCCCACTAAGTGAGAATTGACATTCTTCTCAGATGCTCATGAATAATTCTCCAAAATAGACCACGTGCTAGTTCATAGAACGGGTTTAAGTAAATGCAAAGGAATTGAAATTGTCTCCTGTATACTCTCAGATCATAATGCCTTGAAACTAGAGCTGAAGAGAAAAAAAAATCCCAAGGCCTTCACAAAGACATGGAAATTGAACAATACTCTACTGACTAACCAATGGGTCACAGAAGAAATTAAAGATGAAATTAAACAGTTTCTACAATTGAATGATAACCCCGGTACAATGTATAGGAACTTGTGGGATATAATGAATGCAGTTCTAGGAGGGAAACTCATGGCAGTGAATGCCTATATCAGGAAAACAGAGCAAGCTCAAATTAACAATCTAATGCTGAACCTTAAGCTACTACAAAAAGAGAAGCAAGGCAAACTGAGAACTCATACTAGGAAGGAAATTGTAAGGATCAGAGCAGAAGTTAATGCAATGGAGATTAAGAGAATGATACAGAAAATTAACAAATCAAAGAGTTGGTTTTTTTAAAGGATAAATAAAATTGACAAACCATTAGCCAACCTTTTCAAACAAAGAAAAGCTCAAATCCATGCTATTAAAAATGAAAGGAGGGAAATTACCACTGCCTCGGTGGAAATACAGAGAATAATAATTACATACTTCTAAAATTTGTATTCCAATAAAATGGAAAATGTAGAAGAAATGGATAAATTTCTAGATACATACAAACTTCCAAAGTTGAGTGAAGAGGATATAAAAATGTTAAACACCCCAATATCAATCTGTGAAATTGAAAATGTAATAAAAAAACCTACCGACATAAAAAAGCCCTAGGCCTGATGGCTTCACTGCTGAATTCTACAAAACTTTTAGAGAAGATTTAACACCACTAGTCCTCAGACTCTTCATTGAAATCGAAAGGGAAGCAGCACTCCCAAATTCATTTCTGGAAGCAACCATTACCTTGATTCCAAAAGCAGAGAAAGACCCAGCCAAAAAAGAAAATCACAGGCCAATCTCCCTAATGAACATTGATGCAAAAATCTTCAATAAAATACGGGCAAACCTAATACAGAGGTCATCAAGGAGATCATACACCCTAACCAAGTTGGATTCATCCCAGGGATGCAGGGATGGTTCAACATACATAAATCAATAAATGTAATACACTACGTTAACAGACTCAAGGATAGAAACCATATGGTCATCTCAATAGATGCGGAAAAAGCATTTGACAAAATCCACCACCCATTTATGATCAAAACCCTGCAAAAAATTGGAATAGATGGTATGTATCTCAAACTAATAAAAGCTATTTGTGAGAAACCAACAGCCAGCATCACCCTAAATGGTCAAAAACTGAAACCTTTCCCACTAAGATCAGGAACAAGACAAGGATGTCCACTTTCACCGTTCCTGTTTAATATTGTGCTGGAAATATTAGCCACAGCAATTAAGCAAGACAAAGAAATAAGAAGAATTATTATTTGCTGATGACATGATACTCTATCTAGAGGTTCCTAAAAACTAAACCAAGAGACTGTTAGACCTAATCGCCAAATTTAGTAATGTAGCTGGATACAAGGTTAATGCTCAAAAATCATTAGCCTTTATATACACAAACAACAGATTCACTGAGCGGGAAATTGGGGAATCAATGCCCTTCACAGTAGCATTCAAAAAAATAAAATATCTAGGAATCAATCTAACAAAGCAGGTGAAAGACTTCTACTCTGAAAATTACAGCACTCTGAAAAAGGAGATAGAAGATACCACAAAATGGAAAGACATCCCTTGTTCCTGGGTTGGAAGTATCAGTATCATCAAAATGGCTATACTCCCACAACTATTATACAGATTCACTAGAATCTCAATTGAAATCCCAAACACATATTTCACAGATCTAGAGAAAACAATTCAAAAATTCATCTGAAATCACAAAAGACCTAGAATAGTAAAAGCAATTCTAAGCAATAAGGACATGATGGGGGGGTATTATGATCCCCAAGTTGAAACTGTGCTACAAAGCCACTGTGATAAAAACGCATGGTACTGGTAAAGCAACAGACCCAAGGACCAGTGGAGTAGATTAGAAGATCCAGAAACAATTCCAGACATACTAAGCTATCTCATTTTTGACAAAGGAACCAAATACCCTCAGTGGAGGAAGAATAGCCTCTTTAACAAATGGTGCTGGAAAAACTGGACTTTAACCTGCCAAAGTCTAAAGCTAGACCTAGCTCTTTCACTGTGTACTAAAATAAAATAAAATCAGATTAGGGGCCTAAATATTAAAACAGACACACTAAACCTGCTACAAAACAGGTTAGGTGAAACTCTTGAAAACATTGGTTTAGGGAAAGATTTCATGAACAAATCCTCCATAGCATGAGAACTGGTAGAAGAAATCTATAAATGGGATCTCATCTTATTGAGAGATTTCTGCGTAGCAACAGAAACCACCAGCAAAACGAAAAGGCAACCAACAATATGGGAAAGAATCTTTACCAGCCCTTTTTCAGACAAAGGGTTATTATCTAGAACATATAAAGGGCTTTAAAAAATCAATCCACCTCCCAGCACTCGGAAGGCAAAGGCAGGAGAATTTCTGTGAAGTGAGTTTGAGGCTGAGCTCAGGGACAGCCTGAACTACAAAGTGAGACTCTGTCTCAAAAAAAAAAAAAAAAAAATCAATCCACCCAAATTTAAAGACCCAATGCAAAAATGAGCATCTGAAATGAACAGAAGAAATAAAAGCAGCTAAGAAGCATATGAAGAAATGTTCAACATCAGTAGTCATTCGAGAGATGCAAACGAAAATAACATTAAGATTTCATCTCACTCCACAAAGAATGGCTGCTATCTCAGAATTAGCCAGCAACAAATGTTGGCAAGGCTGCAGAGAAGAAGGAACCCTTCTCCACTGTTCGTGGGAATATAGATTCGTCCAACCCCTGTGGAGATCAGTGTGGAGATTCTTCAAAACACTACAGTTAGAGGTGCCATTTGACCCTGCTATTCCTCTGCTAGGTATATACACAAAAGAATTAAAAGATTCATATCACAGTGACATATGT
Source organism: Petromus typicus (assembly GCA_004026965.1). Taxonomy (NCBI): domain Eukaryota; kingdom Metazoa; phylum Chordata; class Mammalia; order Rodentia; family Petromuridae; genus Petromus; species Petromus typicus. Next base: position 14,676 of record PVIR01030665.1, on the reverse strand, counting down.
GCACCCATGTTTATAGCAGCTCAGTTTGTGATTGCTAAATCTTGGAAACAACCAAAATGTCCATCAACTGGAGACTGGATAAAAAAGTTGTGGTTCTTCTACAAAATGGAGTAGTACTCTGCCTTAAAAAATGATAAGTTTGAATCACTTATAGTTAAATGGACTTACCTTGAGGACATCCTCATAAGTGAAATAAATAGGTCACAGATGTGTAAATATCATATCTTTTCTCTGGTATGAGAAAATGAAGATGTAAATGAGTCCTAGAATTGTATGTTATATGTTGTGAAATAGAAAATGTTCAAAGCGAAATGGGGTGAAGGGGGGAAATAATGAGATTATAACAAAAAAGAAAGGAAACAAAGTTTATGTATATAGGAGATTAGGGTGGTAGGGTGGGTAGGGCTATGGGAAAAATGATAATTAAGTGTATCATATACTAGTACAAATTCTCATTGTTGAGTGCAATCATGACATTTATATGTAATGTACCAATAAAGATTTCAATTAAAAAATAAATCCACACAATCACTTAACTTCACTGATGCAAGAACAATACAAATAGCAGAAAGTGCCTTTGTAAGGCTCTGCTGATTAAAAAAATAAAAAAGGTATTGAATAGGTGAAGTAATATGTGGGAGAGCTTAGGGTAGTTTCTCTTTGTAGAAATAATTCTAAATGCAAATAATTTTTAAGATTTACAGGATGTTTCTGTGTAGGCTAGACTTGGTTAGAAACATGAAGACAGAAAAAGGCAATTAATTGTAGAAATACACAAAATACATACCCTGCTTAGAGGCTGGTGCTGGGTTGTTACTTCTGTGAAGAAGGCAGTCCTCAAGATCATACCTTGCTAACCTATCCAGAAACACACACGTGTGCTTTGCTAATTTGCTAGATGTTTTTTCAACCAAGCTGATGTATCATAATCAATGTCACATCGATACTTAGTTGAATATCCAATGAATATCCATGAATATCCACTTGCCCATGTTATGTTCAAAGTTCAGCCTACTCTTTCTCCCCCACTGCAGAACCCCATTGTCATGGTCTCTGAAAACAGAGAATAGCAAAGGCACTTGGAGAATGGGCCATGAGCCCCTGGAAGGTGTGGCTGGGCTTATGCGATGCGATGTGTTCAGGTTGAGTGGGGAAGTGAGATCTCTTAGAGTGATACTGGCCAAAGAGAGTTAGGGGAGTGTGGGGCATGTTCTGGCAAATGGAGCTCCGTGGACAGGAAGGAGGCCAGGGAAAAAGCCAAGTCAAAGAGCAGGTTGGGGTGATTCAGTTAAGGACAAGATGGCCAAGGCCAGGACTCCAGAGACTCGATAAAAAGAGGTCTTATTACATTGGTGAGATTTTTCCTGTCCAGAAGTAATATATTCCTGTTTTTCTGAAAAATGTCTTTGTTCTGTTTGTTCTGCTAATTTTATAAAAGTTACAATTAAAGGTACTTACAAAAGTACACTTGTTACATACTCTGAGTTCCTATAGGCCCACTTCTAAGTCAGTTTTCCTGCCTGTAACTTTATAGGCTGATTTCAACTCGGCTGAGATGTAGTCAACTCTGTATATTTAAAAAATCACTAGACAAAGAGTCCCTCTGGCAACTCATTCACAGTCTCTCCTAGGATCAATACCTGAGTACTTTCTGCTTTCACTTTATAAATAAATGTGGCTTTCTGCTTTTGCTCTTTAATAAATACTTTTGTTCAGTCCTCTTTTGATTCACTGCCTTGTAATATCTTCCTAGTGAAGAGAACACATTAGCTGAATGATGACATTTCCTGTGCTTATTATGATGGTACTGAATAAAGTCTTTCTTATTATGCTTTTAAAATATCTTAGAACAATTTGCTTTAACAATATACACACAATCACTTTTCTTAACTTTAATGATGCAAGAACAATACCAATAACAGGAAGTGCCTTCGTAAGTCTCTACCAATTTAAGAAAAGATTGCTCCATGAAAGTATGGTCAAAAGAGTCTACTATTCTTCAGATTCAGAAAAAGTATGAGAAGAACTAGGTGATGACTGTATCATTTACACATCGACAAGGTAGAGCCACTGAGAGCTAAGGATCTGAGTCAGGCAGTCTTGATTTCCTGAAATCTATCAAAACTTTCTTTGGAGAGAGTTGCTAAATTCTACCAAGTGCTCATGTTGCTGAAGTCTTCTCACATCCAGACACTCTTGTCTCTGGCTTCCTCAGCTTGGGACTTAAGGTCCCACTGAGTATTTTTTGGCTTCTCCTCAGTGCTGGAGCCAAACTTACTGAAGGAATATGTCAACTCTGCACTGCTTTCACCACTGGTACACTTCCTACCACTTCTCTGGCTAATGCCAACACGGAAGGGGACAAGAGGGAAAAGCAAAGTTGCATCACAGCATCTTTAGGACCATTATATTTCTGGAAATTCCTTTCCTAGCTTTGATTTACCAGCCAGCAGCAAATAAAGTGATGCAACCACAAAGGAGCTCCCAGAGATCCAGCCACATTCAGATGCAATGAGTGGCGAGTGCTTAGCTGTGTGGGCACAGTGTGGACAGAGACATCATCCAGTAGTCCAGCCTGCTGGCTTTCACTGTTGATTCTTCTTATCCGCAGCCTATTTCCCATCCTTGGCATTTCATAATCTATACATGTTTGCCCAAATTTAGAAGTACATGGAGTTTTAAACCAAAAATACTCTTACATATATGTAGCACTTTTTTCAGTTTCTTCTTGTAGAACACTGAACAGGGCAGACTTGTACAGTCACATAGTCAACAAGAAATGAGTACATGTGATGAGTACTGTCAAAGATCAAAAGCAATGCCACACAAGCCAGTTGAATGGGGACCACATCTTGAAAGTTCACAGGAATTTGCTATCAGAGGCTTTGGCTGCTGAGCCTCAGAAGATAATTATATCTTAGAAAGGAAATAAAAAGGAGAATAATCACAATATGCTACCATATTCTCCTGAAAATAAAATCCAGCTTTATATTAATTTTTTCTCTAAAAGATGCAAGTATTTTTAAGTGGTATCTTATTTTTTATGTGTATCACGATCTACATTTATTCAAATAAAATCAAATCATCTGCTTCTAGTACATCATTACAGCTCTCAAAACCCTAAATTCTGGCCCAAATTTCTGGCAATTACTTTTCCTGTATAACCACTGGCCTCAATTTCTCATGTCCAGCAATAGTGATCTCCTTAAATAAGCACTTCTACTAATGTTATTATTTTGTCATTCAATATACTCATTGTGTGCTACAAAGGACATACTAATACATTCATCAAGCTGAAAATCCTAACTAGGGCTTATTTTGGTGACAAGGATTATGTACTGAGCATCGTGGAAAATCATGCTAGGGCTTATTTTCCATTTAGGCCTTACTTTTTGGAAAGTAAAGTATTTACCTTTGCATGTGAGGGAGGAAAAACAGGTGATAAAACATAATGATTCCAAACTTCTAAACACTGTATACATATGAGCTTGGAGTGGAGAATCCAGTAAAATACACTTCAAATGTTAATGGTGTTACCTCCTAGTAGTAGGCTTATGACTTATTTTTAATTTCTGCATAATATTCTGTATATTCTAAACTTCCATATATCTGTATCTATATATAAAATTGTGTCGCTTTGTGGTACTGGAGATTAGTAAACCTAAGGCCTTTGTGCTCAGCTCCTTTATTTTAAGTTTTAAAATTTTGAGACAGGGTCTCACTAAATTAACTAGGCCGAACTTGAACTTGTGATCCTCTTGCCTTGGCCTCCCAAAGTGCCAAAATAACAGGTATGAGTCACCACGCCTGGCTAGATTTTGATCTTGTGCAAAACAAACCTGTCTGCTTCCATTACTCCAGCCCTTGCCCAGTGACCGTCCTCCTCTGAGTCACTTCCATTGAGTTCTTTCCTGGGCTCCGGTGGCTCTCTCACAAAGCTTCCTCACTTTAAAGCCTTTGCTGGCTGACTCACTCCGGGTCAGTTAATGGAACTGTCTTCTAGGAGCCCTTCTGCAGCTCCACATGCTGCATCAATCATCTTGGTGTCTCTCCCGACTTCTTCCATTTTCTGAGCCCCAATTTCTTTCAACAGCCCCATTTTTCTTTCCTCTCTCTAGAATTGCCATCAGATTCTACTAGCAGGCCTGTCATGGAGATTGCCTGCAAAGTAATTTTTGAATGCTACAAACATTGTTAAAGTCCATTTTCCACCCTGAGCACTTCCGGCCCAGTCAGAGAAAGCTGCTTTCAAGTCCATCCGTACATGATTTTGAAAAATTTTTTTTTATCATCTGTGGTCCATTAAGAATATTTGCTCATCTCCTTGTTACCTTCTCCACCTAATATTTCATTTCCAAGGCAGACTTGAAGTCTCACTTTCAGGTTTACGTGATGCTACTGCTACAGGGAGGAGTGAGACCAACTTTAAGTTGGGCAAAAACAGTGGAAGGTATAGAAAGTAAGCTGCTCCCTTTTGTTTCCTTTTACAAGTTTGCACAAGCTACACTCACCACTCCGTTTCTCTGGGTTCATGTGCACTGAGAAATCTGATAGAGCTGCCCAGAGCCAAGAGGTTACAGGTATAGAGGCAGGATGGAGATAGCAGCCTCGTTCTCAATGGCACAAACTCCTCCTTCCTGCTGCCAATACCTAGCATTGTCCAAACCCTGTGATTCACAGCTGTACAGCTGCTGAACAATTAAGCCTCCTCATCTCAGAGAATTTTCAGAGGGGCAGAGAAAGATCCCCTCCTCCTGCTCAGGCTATGGTGGACGTGGTTGTGTGACATGATTATATGAAAAGCCAAAGGCAAGAAGGGATAGAATGCTAAGCGAGTTCTTGTAGAAACTGCCCTGACAGTTTATCATAGAATCAAGTCTTAAGTTAGAAGACTTTCATAAATATTTTCACCATGACTTATGGTGCTAATTTGCTGTCTCTGAAAGATTGGAACAGAGTTATGGTCTGCTGGGTCTTTGCTTGATGAATGGAGGTGTTTACAGTGTTTCTCAGCCTTACAGCTAGGCGGTAGGAGGCTGCTTCCAAAGCCATCAGATAGACAGACAGTGGCGATGGCTACAAGCACAGACAGTTGTAGGTAAGTCTCCCAGGCTGAGATTTACCGCTCATGTGGTCAGCATGAATTCACAGCACCAGTTCTTAGTGGTATGTAACCCAAATGCATCTTCCCATTTTCCAACACCCTCTCAACTTCTTTCCAGTCTCCAGGGATGCTGCAAAGAAGGAATGACTGTGAATAGATTTGTTGATGTAGGAATGATGTGTCCCAACCAAAATCTCATAACTTTATGCCAGTGTGTAGCAAGAGCTGTGGTTTGTGTTCACAACTGAGGCTTTTGTTTCTTGAAGAGGGCCATCTACCTTGTATGTTTGCTTCATGTTAAGTCCTGGCTCCCAGTGTGGCATCATTTAAAATTTAGCTGCCATCTTTGGCCTGGGAATTTCAAGGACTTAAAATATTGGCTGATTTATCCAGCAGATTCATTCTGGACCTGCTGAAAGGTATTAAATTCAAAACCGAAGAATCACGGCTTAAGAAGGCTGTTTTCTGACCTTGGCTGGTTTCCCTAGTGAGCCTTCACTTTTTCCCTCAGGGGGAAAGGCCATAAAAGAAGAGTGTGTTCAAATGCCTAAAGGAAGGGACACAGGCTATATGTGGAATAAATAACAGCACTGCTTCCACTAAAATATCACCTCTAAAGCATGACGCTCTGAAACATCTTCCTGACTGGGGAGCATACGCAGAAGATAACAGTCAAAAAGATTGCTGGAGGACAGAGTAAGAGAAAAGAAGTGAGCATTACCTCACTCAGAGTCACACCCTGGATACAATGAGAATCGGGTGAAAAATCACTGACAGATCTATCCCCCACTCCTGCAGACACGCTCCTAACTGCAGAACAGCAGCCGGGCAAACTTCCAAGTTGAAGTGAGAGGCTGGAACCACAGCTCAACTGTGTTGTCTGGAAGACAAAGGCCAGGTCCTGCCCACAGCTCTATAGAAAATGCCTCGAGCTCTGCTTGGCACATAAGCGCGGCCCAGTAAACAGAAGTTTCTTATGTAAATACACTGGGATAAAGTGGATCAGCATTATCTTAGATGTGTGCTTAATCCACTGTGTATCATAGGTTTTTCCTCTCTTTATTCTCAAGGAAATAGAAAGTATAGCAAAAAGTACTGAGTCTACTCAAATAATACAAGATTAGATCTACTTTGATTTGAACACAGTACTTTGAACAACAGTAGTATAGTAGTAGGTACCAAACAAATATTTCCTGCACAAATAAATGTAAATATGACTTCAAAAGAAATATATACAAGAAAATTCCTTTCAAATCATAAATCCAGTCAGTGTTTGATTTTTCTGTTTTGTTTTCAATTTCTTGTTCAGAAACATAGTGGTTCAATTAAGACAAATTAATTTGGTTAAAAATAATACTGAGTCACTTTCAGGAAGAAAAGGTGGACTGCACTCCCAAATGCTTACACAAAATCGAATGTGTTCATTTCCTTTCCTGTTTGTAAACTGCTGAGGATCACAGGAAAACCATTCCAGGAGCCATATGATATCCAAAAAGCCAATGGGGGAAACATTAGCTCTCGGAAATGAAAGCAAAACATCAATGTCTGTTTGTATTTTCATGAACAATAACACTATTTTCTCAGTATGAAGTCCAGTTTCTACTACTTTCATTATCAGACCAAACTGACTTTTAAAGAAATAATCAAATGAAAGGTGACTTGTTTTCTTCCACTGCAAGTATTTACATATAACCATTTGCTCAATCTGAAGAGCTTCCTCCTTTCTCCTCTGTACTGAGGGGCCATTGCAGAGAAGGTTTGCATAAGTAATGCATTTATTTACTAATCTTCAAAGACTCTCTATTTTTTCTGCCTTCCCACTGTAGTCATTAGGGGTCACAACCCTGCAGGAAATATGGGCTGCCATGGTAACACAAAATGTCTGCTGCTGGGCTTAGCGTAATTCCTCCCTAATAGAAAAACAACGAGCAGTAAATCCCATCTTTGATAAACTGGCTTATTGTTGTATGAAGCCTCTACCTGGGAGGTGGAGATCCCCCAGAGGAGTTTTAAATGATACAAATGCAATTCATACCGGATTGATTTCTCATTTTGCACGAGGAACTGGGTAAAATTGTATCAGGTCAAGTTAAATTCCTTGTCACATTTAAAAATCATTGGCATCACACTAAGTCAGTCATCTGCTGGGCACATTTATCAGATGCTATGTGTCACTGTGCTAGGTCCTGGAACAAAGCAAATCATTTCCCCAAATCATTTTTAATCCCCATAGAGAACTAGAAATAAAATGCACCAACTCCATCATTTCAAGTATTTAGTAATGATAGTTCTATTATTAATTTACAGCCTTGTATATGAGAAGAAGGTGGGTGGTGAGCCAACTCTGGTTTAAGGGATCAGGCAGGAGAGAAATATATGCTGATATTGACCTCAAAGGGAAATCATATGCAACAAAAAGCTCACTTGCTTATATGTGGAAACAAAAGAAATGCAAAATAAGAAAGGAAGAGCTACTACCCAATTATTTTGTTCTGGAAGGAGGATGTTCAGAAAAACAGCTTGAAAGTAAAAATGATGCCTTAAATGACATTATACTACTACTGCCAGGAAGCACAGTTCTCTCTCGTCAAAGCACATCCTCATCAACATATGTGCCTTTGAGGATCAGACAAATGCACCCTCTTGGACACTGACAGGAACATTCATGAAAGAGATGATGATTCTTGTCTCAAATAACTGTGATTCTCTCTTATATCTCCAAGGTATACATGAAATCTGCTAGTTGATATTACTGCATTCTATGAATCACAAAATGTACCCCTTATTTCATCCAGGCCGTCAGTCTCAATGTTTTTCAAATACACAATCTTTGTTCTCTTTCTACATCACTGTACTCTTACCCAGAATGCCCTCCTCTTTCCTGTGTCACTAACTCTCCTCATCCAAATTCTATCAATCCCTCATTGCCTATTTATCCACACATGGGCACTTAGCTACAATCTGTCATACAGACTTTGCCTATGCTAGATAACTGTGAAGTCCTCATAAACAAGCACCAAGACCGGCAAGAACCTCTTGTTGCTTCAGTGGCTGCCATACTTTAATGGAGGAGCTGCCATGATGGAGAAGTCCACAGGGCCACCAGTCAGCAAGGAGCTGAGTCATTCAGTCTAAACACCCCGAGGAACTGAATTCTACTATCACCTACTTGAGCTTGGAAACAGACCCTTTCTCAGTCCAACTTTCAGATGAGACCTCTATCTTCCCTGAGGCCTATGAGAGAATAACACAGCATTAGATAACTGCTAGTATGAATGTAGACTCATAAAAGGTGTTCTATACATACTTGTGGTACCAAAGCTACACAAGAAAAAATTAGACACTTGCTATATTCTCCAGTGGCTAAAATATTTGGACAAATGTATGTTGGACGAGAACCAGAAACTTTAATTTTTTAAATTTTTATTTATTTGTTTTGACTCAGGGTCTCGCTTTGTAGCTCTGGATAGCCTTGAAATCAGCAACCCTCCTGTCTCTGCCTCCATAGTGCTGTGATTACAGGTGTGAGCCATCACACCCAGTATTGGGGTATGTGGTACCGGGGATCAAACTCAGGACCCTGCGTTTGCCAGGAAGATGCCAGAACTACTGAGCTAAATCCCTGGCCCCCAAACCAGAAACTTTAAGTAATGATCTGAGCCAGCTGCCATCTTCAGAATATGCATAGTGAAGGTCAGGGCCTCTATTTCTTACTTATTCCTTTGTGAGGTCTACTAAGCATTAATAATATTCATTAGTTTCATACAGAGCTGTTTTGCCACTGGCCCCTTGGTTGTATTCAGTTGACCAACTTCTGCTCTGATAAGTTGAGTCCCCACTAATCATCCTACACAAGTTTAATTCCTATTGTTTAAGATTTTCACAACTAGATCCAAACTGCCTCCTCGGCTTCATTCCTCAACACATTTCCTTCTCAGCCTCATAGGAGTCAAGTCAAAACACAAATCTAACCCGGTCCTCCCTGGGCTTAAAACCCTCCCAAGACTTGTCTATTGCTCTCTGACAGAAAGCATACCTGGGGGTGCCTGCCTATAGCTATAATCTTATCTTGAACTACCTTTACTAGAACACTCCTCTCTCCAGCCACAATGGCCTGCTTTCTGTTCCTTGTACTATGCGTGACATGCTGGGTAGCTCCTATTAACATTTCAGCACTCACTCAGAGAGGCATTGGCTGAATTCCCTGACCTAGTCAAGCACTGTATTCCATGCTGTGCTTCTGTAGCACCATGTACCTCTCCTTGGACTTGTTATATGTGTGTGACTTAGTAATGCCAGTCTTTTTCAGGCAGCTCGATAAGGCAAAGCCTTTCCTGCCTACTTCACAGCTGTCTGCCCAGGACTTGGCACAGAGTAGGTATCTGATAGATTTTATTGTATATAATATCATGATACATTTATATTGCATATTTAGTACAAAATAATACATTTTCCATTTTATTTTATTTTTATTTTTTTAATTTATTTATTTTTTAATTATCTTTATTGGTACATTAAATATACACATCATGATTGCACTCCATAATGGGGATTTGTACCAGTATAAGACATAACTTAATTCTCATTTTTTCCCATAGCCCCACCCACCCTACCACCCCCCCATATATATAAAATTTGTTTCCTTACTTTTTTGTTACAATCTCAGCATTGTTTATTTAGCAGATAGCACTGCATGTATTTATCATGTAACACATGACGTTTTGTAGCGTATATATACATTGTGGAATGACTAAGTCCAACTGCTTAATGTATGAATACTTCAGATATGCATCACTTTATGGTGACTACACAGTGATTTTTCAAGAATACAATATATTGTAATTAACTATGGTAACTAGCCCACAATAGATCTCTTGAAATTATCTTTCTTTTCAAATTGAAATTTTGTCTACCTTGAGCTACAGTTATCTGCCTCCCCCCAAACCACCCTGAGCCCTAGTAACCATCATTTTAATCTGTTTGTATGACTTCAACTTTTTAGATTCTACATAAAAGTGAGATCATGCAGTACTTGTCTTTTTGTGATTGGCTTGTTTGTCTGTTTATTAGTTTTGAGACACAGTCTCATTAAGTAGTTCAGGCTGGCCTTGGGCACACTATGTAGCCCAGGCTGGTCTCAAACTCTAGATGATCCTCCTACCTCAGCCTCCCAAGTGCTGAGATTACAAATGTACGCCACCACATCTGGCATGTACCTGGCTTACTTAATAAGATGTTCAACCATGTGTCGTAAAAGACAAGATCCTTCCTTTGTGTGATTAAATAGTATTCCATTATGTATCAGTGTATATTTTAGAAATAAATGTTAAGTAGAAGTCATTTCTCTTTTTTTCAAACTTCAATTTCCTTCCATCTCTTGAAAGATTATGCTCTATTCTCTGCTTGACTTCTGAGTGGTTTGTGATTCTGAGTCAGACACCATCTTGACCTTCCACCTCCACTTCTGAGGCACCAACCTTTTTGGGTCACTGCACTCCATTCACTGAGACTCCTGCAGTGAAGGCTGATCCTTGGTCTACTTTTCTAGATCCAGAAGTGAAACTTCAAAATTCAGAAGGGACCATTTAGTATGATGCTGGCTGTTGGTTTCTTGTATGTAGCTTTTATTAGATTGACATAAAGTTTCTCTGTTCCAATATTCTGTAGCATTTTGATCAGGAATGAATGTTGGATTTTGTCAAATGCTTTTCTGAACCTATTGAGATGACCATGTGGTTTTTGTCTTTGAGTCTATTTATGTAATGTATTATGTTTATTTTTTTTTAATGTTGAATCATCGTTGTATCCCTGGGATGAATGGAGCTTGGTCAGGATGTATGACCTTTTTGATGATTCTCTGTACTCTGTTTGCCAATATTTTATTGAGGATTTTTGCATCGATGTTCATTAGGGAGATTGGCCTGTAGTTTTTTTTCTAGTTGAGTCTTTCTCTCCTTTTGGAATCAATGTAATGGTTGCTTCCAGGAATGAATTTGGGAGCACTGATTTCTTTTAGATTTCATTAGAGTTTGTGAAATAGTGAAGTTCACTCTTCCTTGAAAGTTTTATAGAATTCAGTAGTAAAGCCATCAGGACCAGGACCAACAGCCAGCATCATACTAAATGGTCAAAAACTGAAACGTTTCACACTAAGATCAGGAACAAGACAAGGATGTCCACTTTCACCACTCTTGTTCAATATGGTGCTAGAAACATTACCCACAGCAATTATACAAGAAAAATAAATAAAAGGAGTAAAGATAGGAAAGGAAGAAGTTAAACTGTTATTATTTGCTGATGACATGAAACTCTACATAGAAGATCCTAAAAACTCAATGGAGGGCCGGGGATTTAGATCAGTGGTTCCAGCGCCTGTCTTGTAAGTGCAAGGACCTAGGTTCGATCCCTGGTTGACCACATACAATATTGGGCGTGGAGACTCACACCCAGCAGCAATCAGTACTACATAAAACAGTGCCGGGCGTGGTGGCTCACTCCTGTAATCCCAGCACTTGGGAGGCAGAGGCAGGAGGATTGCTGTGATGTGAGTTGGAGGCTGAGCTCAGAGCCAGCCTGAACTACAAAGCAAGACCATGTCTTCAAAAAAAACCAAAAGTCTGCTACAGTTAATTGCCAAATTTAGTAACATAGCTGGATACAAGTTCACTGCTCAAAAGTACATAGCCTTAGTACACACAATCAACAGACTCACCAAGAGAGAAATTGGGGTATCAAGCCCCTTCACAATAGCATTCCCCTAAAATGAAACATCTAGGAATCAATCTAACAAAAGAAATAAAAAACCTCTACTCTGAAAACTATAGCACTCTGAAAAAGGAGATAGAAGAAGAAATCAGAAAACAGAAAGACATCCCTTGTTCTTGGGTAGGAAGAACCAATATTGTCAAAATGGATAAAATTCCACACTCCTATATAGATTCAATGTGATCCCAATTGAAATTCCAACAACATAATCCACAGATTTAGAAAAAAATAATCCAAAAATTCATCTGGAACCACAAAAGACCTAGGACAGCAAAAGTAAGTCTAGGTAACAAGGAGAAAGCAGAGAGTATCATGATCCCCAACATGAAACTATACTACAAAGCCACTGTGATAAAAATCACATGGTACTGCCAAAGTAACAGACCTGAGGATCAGTACAATAGAGTAGAAGATCCAGAAAAAACTCCAGATGCACTGAACCACCTCCTCTTTGACAAAGGACCTAAATATCCTCAATGAAAGAAAGATAGCGTCTTTAACAAATGGTGTTGGATAAACTAGGCTCCAACTTGCCAAAGGCTAAAGCTAGACCTATCTCTTTCACCATGTACTAAAATAAAACTGAAGTGGATTAGAGATCTAAATATTAAAACAGAAACACTAAACCTATTGGAAGACAGGTTAGGCAAAACTCTTGTAGACATTGGCTTAGGGAAAGATATTATGACCAAAACTTCTATAGCATGAAAACTAGCAGAAGGGATCAACAAATAGGACCTTATTCTATTAAAAAGCTTCTTCACAGCAAAAGAAACCACTGGCAGAGCAAAAAGACATACAACCATACAGGGAAAAAAATTTACTAGCATTTCCACAGACAAAGGGCTACTATCTAGAATGTATAAAGAGCTTTAAAAAATCAGCCCACTCAAATTTAAAGACCCAATTCAAAAATGGGCATCTGAAATGAACAGACACTACAGAGGAAGAAGTAAAAGCAGCTAAGAAGTATATGAAGAGGGCCGGGGAGTTAGCTCAGTGGTTCCGGCGCCTGTCTTCAAGCGCAAGGACCCGGGTTCGATTCCCCGGTAACCACATAACAATACTGGGTGTGGGGACTCACACCCAGCAGCAACCAGTACCACATACCACAGTGCCGGGCGTGGTGGCTCATGCCTGTAATCCCAGCACTCGGGAGGCAGAGGCAGAAGGATTGTGATGTGAGTTTGAGGCTGAGCTCAGGGCCAGCCTGAACCAAAAAGCGAGACCCTGTCTCAAAAAACCTAAAAAAAAAAAAAAAAAAAAGAAGTATATGAAGAAATTCTCAACATCACTCGTCATTCAAGAGATGCAAATGAGAACAACTCTGAGATTCCATCTTACTCCATAAAGAATGGCTGCTATCTTGAAAGACAAGTTTGAATCATTTATACTCAAATGGACATACCTTGAGAACATATCATAAGTGAAATAAATAGGTGACAGACGTGTAAATGCCATATCATTTCTCTGATATGAGAAGCTGAAAATGTAAATGAGTTCTAAAATGTATGTTAGATATTGTACAATATAAACTATTGAAAGGGAAATGGGATAGGGGTAAGTAATGAAGGGAAAGAAAAAACTGTGTTGGTAAAAAAATGGAAACAAAGCTTATGTATATAGGGGTGGGGAGTTGTAGGGTGGGTAGGAGAATGGGAAAAAATGAGAATCAAATCATGTCACCTACTGGTACAAATTGTCAATGTTGAGTGTGATCATGATATGTATATAAAACATACCTATTTCACATTAAAAAAGAAAAAATTCAGAAAGGATATCACAGTGCAAGAAATTCTTCTATTTTATAGTTAAAAGAAAATACAAGGCATGAAAAAAGATTCCAAGTTGAAGGAAATCTGTGTTTTGTTTTGTTCATTTAGTTGTTGGTTGAAATCTATCTGACTGTGTCTTAGGAACTGTTCACATCTTTCCTAGGGTAGAAAGCTGCTTGTGAGTGCAGCCTCACGTCCTGATGGTTTTAGCTCAGTGAATACACCATAACACCATTTACAAATCTCCTCTGGAGGGCTCAACAAGAACCAAGCTTGAAATGAATAGAGAAACTCATCTTTGAGTAATAAATTTCTACAAGGTCTTACCTGGAGGCACCTGAGTGATATCTGCCCCAACTGCCTCACTTTACTGATATGGAAGCTAAGGACTAGAAAACCCAAATAGCCTGCCCAGTGTTATACAACTTGCTTACACTTCTCCCAAAAAACAGTTCTGCATGGACCCAGGACTGCCAGACAAGATTCTTGACTTTCAATTTCTTCTCAATGTAATTTCTTGCTGTCCGTCTTTTACTATCCTAAACTTGATCACTTGATCCTAAACCATCCACTTCTGGTGGATGCTCACCCCTCAGCAAGTGTTCAGTAGTATGATTTGCATCCAGAAAAGCTTTAATCAAACGAATGCTGAAGGGATATAAATAGCTGAAAACTAAGTCTTTTCCTATTGTAATGAGGAAAGTGAGGCACAATAAACTCTTAACATTCAGGAAAAGGACCCAGAAAACTTCCTTTGGTCTTTCTGCAATTCACAAGTCCCACAGTTATGCAAGTGCCATATAATTCCCTCCACCAAAATCCTACTTTCTCTTAACAGCTATCACATTCTTACTGAGTCAACCACTCCACCACCCTAGCCTCAAGTGTGTGCACTTTAAATTTATACCTCAGCAAAATGACAAATTACTACATGTCATGGACCTTTAAGTCCCACTTGTAAATAGCTGAAGGTGTGAATGTCGTATAGGAAAGTGCCTAGTGTCCACTGATTTTTTTTTTTTTTTTTTTTTT